>JAQGBY010006922.1:0-12419 GCA_034698785.1 Mycogona germanica | reverse complement strand
AAAATTTGGTAACGATTGTTTTATTATGAAATATTGAAAATTGAGATCTGAAATTCCGTCGCTAGCGAATTGTGGTGCTCTACTGAGGGTATGTTACCGAGAGTTAGTCTCCGAACAAGAAAATCATATTCTTAGTTTTATAACATAGCTCTGTAAAACGATATTGGAGAATTTATTTCTGTTAATGAAATTTATTCGGTGAATTCCAAGGAATGCATTGGAAAGTATGCGTTATCGTTTCTCTCCTTACTGTAATATCCACGCGAAGACGGTTTACTCGAATTAAAATTGCGCTGTTGGATGAACCGCGCGTTCAATATTTATGTGCACCACACGGCACTTTCACTGCGCAATGTAAACACCGAGCCAAAAAGTTTTCCTGCGGTTAAACGTAGAAACACGGACGGCAGCACCTTACGCATTGATTAAGCCGCAACTCCTCTGTGGATAGCCGCTTCCGTAAAGTTAAATAAGAGTCTATCGGGATACGTGCAGAGAGTGCAATTTTGCGGCAATCCATTTCGAGGGGGTTCTCCTAAGCGAATGGGGTTCGCCCGGGCCAGGCGCATTCGTCGCCGGAAAACCGGGAATAAGCGGTTGGGAACGCGGTTGGTCGACAAGCAACCCCTGGAGATGTTTTATCTGCACCGCGGGCGTGTATTGAGTGGTTGCCAACACCGGGGGCGCCAAAGAGGTTCGCCTATAAAACGGTACGAGCGGTTAACGGTTCCCTCATTCCGAATTACAGTGTACACAGTATTAAATCTTTATGATTCTAGATGACATTTCATTCATTTATTATATGAAGCGAAGAAACCAAGAGTGGTGTCAATTAAAAAAATTAGTTTGGGGGCAAAAATGAAATCTTGACATCTGAACAGACATCTTGACAGGTAGACCAAAGTTTTTCAAAGACGCCAACAGAGGGCAGCAAAAGTTTGACTGGTACACGGAACCCTATGATGACGCATCTAGTTAAACTTTTTGTTTCTCAATTTGAGAAAACCACGACTTAAACCACTAAATGATTCACATCTTCACCCGGTTTCCTAATAATTTGGCCCAATAAAGTACCGATTCCACTCTGCATTCGAATCGACCTAAAATAACGATTCAATATTTAAAAAATATATATATAATTGCCACTCACCCAAGCATTTGGGCAGTGGATTGGACCATTTTCCGGTTTCCAGACATATAGTGGACTTGGCAATGCCCTCGAACTTCATTCCCTCCAGGCAGCGGAAGTTGATGACTGATCCCTGAATGGTGTTGGCGCTGATGTAGTCCAGGACGCCATTGTAGAGCGAGCCGGGTCGTCCGCAGTCGATTTCTAAAACGGGAGAACAGCAAAGGACAAGAGGTTCACGTTGGACACCACACACAAAGCTTTGCACATCGAGTGAACTCACTCACACCAATCGAACCAACCGTCATCGGAAACCAACCCGCGCGATCAATGGTTGCGGGGACATTAGAACCGGAACCGTCCACCAATTCGTTATAAAAGACGAGCCGACGCCACCAGGTGACACCACCGTCTAGGTGAAGTTTCACGATGGTGGGCGACAAGATGGCGGCGCTCTAATTTGACTGGAAGTGGTGGAACGTTTCCTAGACTGTGTCCACGTCATTCTTATTAGGATAATGGCTTGGTCGTGCAGTGCGTATTGATGCAAAGTGAAAACATGATAGCTGATGTGTAAAATAGGCGGTATACAGTATCTGACATCGCTAGTTGTCACCCGACTCGCTTACGGAATGAATTTTAATAACAACATGTTTCTGCCTGTCCACCACTAGGAGGCGCAGATAAAAAGAAGCCCTGATTTGCATGTATTGCATCCATGTACACGTATACGTGTTTGCCATCGTTCTGTTTTGCATTGGAATACGTGACAGGGAAGGTCAACAAATAAGCTATAGCGACGATCTTTTAAATAAATACACACGTAGTTACAAATGCGTGACGTTAGTCTACTTGACACGCGACGAATGACGTACGGCACTGTATACTGATGCGCGGTGGCGTTGGAAAAGCCAACAGCCGCCATTTCCCATGGGTGCCATTACGCAACGTCGACAAAATGTGCCGGCGTTCGCAAAAAGAAATACATTTGTAAAAGAAAAGAGACGTAACTATGTCGGTCTCACGATCCATCCTTCTGAGACAAGGTGTAATCCATTTTTGTATCAGATACAAACGAATACGATCACGTAAACGAAATAAAAGGTAATTTAAAAAAATAAGCAATTCAGATGATTTGAGGATATTTTTGTACTCTGTATGATGTTGAAAATGTGTTACTAGATGTTGGTGTGGGGGGAACTAAATAAATTTTTATAGCATCGACATTTGAGTGTTATGAGACATTAACATTTGAGATAATATTACGTGTAAATTGTTATTTTATGAAAAATAGAACTTTGTTTGATAATTTGTAGGTGTAACTTGTGAGAAATTAAACATTTTAATTGAACTATTATCAAATAATTTTTATTATTATTTCAGATTGTTCACAACACCCTTTTCACAATTCAGGTTGCCGCTCACCTCCTCAACATGGAGACATTTGGTGATGGGCTTCATTCAGCACCCAGGGTTCGATTCCCGGCGCGGGCTCTCGATTATTCGATCCCGGGGTACTGGCGAAAATGTGCCCCTCACATAGTGCCTATGCACCACGAGGTGTACAGAAAATTCAGTAGTGCAGTGACTACAGTGAAGGGGAAGGAAATAATTCTAAGCCGAAAACAAAAATGGCGTGACGCTTCTATAGAATTGGTTGGATTTCAACGCTGGTCTCAGGAGGATGATTACATACAAAAAAGAAATCCCGCTTGTTGATGCAGCAAGCGAAAGATGTGTCGCCCGGTCGGCCCATTGACACACACGGACCTGTCGCAATCGTGAGAAACACACGGCTAATACTGTAAGCACGTCTACCTAGGCATGTGTACATGTACAGTGTGGCGCTGACGGTGCCGCGATTCTCTGCGGACAGATCACGAACTTTCCCGCGTCAGATGAAGAGAAAAAAATTGGGCACGTTGGCGGTAGGTCAGACGTGTTCGCCATGACTACAAGTGCATATATCAACGAGATAGATTCCATAGAGCACACGTTTGGCTAATCTTGAGCAGCCAATAAATAAACAGGGTGTTCCAAAAGAACACGTTTCGATTTTTATCGAGCGTTTTGCTCATTCCATAAGGAAAACACCTATTTCTAGTGGATTGCTCAGTAAAAATGCGTTGTAACTGTTGGAAACCCCCTGCCATAGGAAGTGGTATGTTCATTCCATCCGTTCACCTCTTTGAAATGATACCCACGCCGCAACCATCGGTGTCCAAAAAGGTGGATCGATTTGACAGTTACATGGAGATGCGGTAAGCGTTTTCGGAATATGGTACGTTGGAAATGTGCGCGTTGGGAAGAGAGGATGGGGGTAATGTCAAATGTCGTTAACTTATTCGAGAACCCCCCCCCCCTGACTGTTTGTTGTCGCCGATATGTTGGTAGGATGAGTTGCGACGCACGCTAAAAGTTTCTACCATGCTCTTTATTCGCTCATTTCTTTTCTTAAACAGTTGCCTTCCGAGTAACATTGTGTTCAACATTCAGTTTCAGAAGTTCTAATTTTGGTTGTCATCGGCGCTGCGGTAAATTTGCAAACGCCTGCACCATTACGAATCGGGTGACAATTGGGCGCTTTTACACAAGAAAAACACAATCTTCTATACATTCTCCATTCATCCTTCAACTTATAATCACACGTACACACACACACACACACACACACAGGAAATATGTCCAAATAATTTCGCAAGTCACAAATCGCAAAATCGCAAGACTATTCACGCGATAAGCTGGTTGAGCCAGGACGTGATACCGAAAACCGAATACCGAATTTGCCATTCTTCCTTATCGTATCGTTGCCGTTGCCCTCAATTGTTAAAATATGCAGACCAGACCAAAGTAATATGAAAATAACTTGTGTGCAAGACGTCAATGACAAGTTATCGATAGTATGAGGATTTCTGAGTTCCGCCCACTTCAAAGACAGCTAGCGCGATGACACTAGTTCGCCCCCACGCCGTAATACGGAGATGCGATGTTATTTGGGGGAACAGGTTTTGATGGCCAATTTGGACGTCGATTATTACGAGGAAGTATGATAAGATTATTAACGAGGGGAGGGGAGTGGGAGACTCTTATCGGAACTGAGAGTGGGACGGAGAATTGATAGGAGGAGGAGATGGAGGGAAGGGGTAATTAATTTAAAGGCGGCGATGAAGTGATATAATTGCCTAAGCTGATGGGTTAATAAAAAGTAATGCTTTTTCACTGTCTCCATCTCTTCAGTCTCACTAATGAATACTTCCTATAATGATGTGTCTGCACGTAGGTCATCTGAAATTGAAATATTCCAATACGTCTGAATTTACTCTGTGTTTAGAAAATATATTCCAGTCAAAATGGATGTGGGGGATTTTAACCACCCTGTACGAATGGAAGTTTTATTGTTGCTCTCTATTCATTTCGGCGTTCCTATTTAAAATATCTAAATTCGAGACACCGAGCATAACTGGAGGCCGGTGCTCTACTGTACAGATATCGGCTTTCAATAAAAAATGGGGGGAGGTGGAGGTTATTGGGCAACACTCAAAACTGAGCAAAAGGGCAAGGTCTGGGTGTGCAGAACGGGGGAGGGGAGGTGCAGTGTCGTGGCACGAAATTGGTAGGCTTCGGGGCTATCCGGCATAATCATGGTCGAAATGGGTTGTGGACGCGGAAGTGGTGTACGAGAACAGATTGGTCTCAGCGCACTAAAATTTGGGTCTAAAATGTTCCCTGGCGATTCACTACAAGGTCGTGTTTTGGTACACATGTGTGCCGTGGGCGTCTGAATAATCTCCGCGCGTTCCAGGAAATGGTCAGATTTCAATGGAAATTGTGAGAGCATGGCGAGTGGTAAAATTACAATGGTGTCTGGGCGCAAGTATTACTACTGACTCTTTACCAATCTGCTCCCGAAGCATTTTTCAAAACTTATTTTGAAAGAAAAAGTTTTGAAAAAATCATTGGTCTAATTTTCCAATTCATAATCTTCTGCGTGCTTCTGACCAATACTGATTTTCTGCAATCATGAGTTAACTAAGAATAAATTTAATTCAAAAACCGATAGTTCCAAGAACGCCCATCTATTTAAAAAATTGAACAACGCAATGAAAAGCGCTGCCCCTAGAAATTCTATAACGCGCAATCACACAATACAAGAGTGCTTGTCGTGGAAGCTTGCTTTTCCCAACTGCTCTTTACTAAATTCCAAAATTCGTCTTCATATATAAAATGTAAAAACGAGTTCGATGTGCTCGAATTTCGTTTTGTAATCAAATAAAATAATAGAAAATAATTTTTTTCCCCAAATAATTAATACATTATTTGGTTGAGGAAGACGCATGATAAAAATGAAAATAATCGGATAAGTTTGTAGAGATATACAGAGTGGAAAGGGGACGAGGAAAGTGGAATATAAAATGCGAAAAGCACAAAAACTTTTCATGATTGTATGAAGCTCTAACGTTATTTGTAACATTAGCCATATCTCTCATATAATGTTTTTTTTTTGTATTTATCTTTGTCCGGTCCTAATCTTTTATCATTTCGCTGGAGATTGTCGGACGTCTGCTTTCGGCTTCCCCTTCCCACATTTATATTCCAACCCACTCCATTTCTTTCAACATCCATTTCCACTCTAGATATAAATAAAATTCCCTAAAGGTCGATACAATAGCGTCGCTTTCGGTGGCGAGATAGGCAGGGCCTGTTTCAACGAGACCACGACGAGCCACTTGCAGTTATCCAAATTCAAACCCACTTTTAAATAAAAGAAAGCTACGGTGAAACTAGCCACTGTCTCTATTATTCCGCTTAAATGTTCATATGCATAGGGTCTATCGATCAGTTAAAAGATAAGATTAGTCGGATTTTTTGTGTTGCGTTTCGGAAATTGTCTTTCACTCGCCTGCTGAGAATTGAGCCGCTGACGTCACGCTGCTTGTTCACGAATACTCTATTGGTGCAGGCAGAAACAAGCGAATTTTTGCGGATACTCGAACCGAATACCGTAGGTCATAGTCAACTCGAACACTTGAGATAAAGTCTAGTCTGAAGATCGTTTTGCGATTGAACCTTCTATAATGGAATATACAGTATATAATGGAATTATTTTGCTATGCAGTTTATGTGACTGACCGTATCTATGGTTACCAGAGGTTGAAAGTACGATAATATGCATTGAAGTGGGTTTGTTTGACTGTATGGAGTTTTGTCCAAAATATTTTTGTAAATCGATATCCCTTGCTTGATGTAAGATTCTCAAGCAACAAGAGGTTACAAGATGATCGCTACAGTATGTTGCCAAGAAACTAAATCGAATATAGATTTGAACTTACAGATAACCTAATCTAGTTCATATGTCATAGGTCATGTTTGTCATTGAAGCAACAATCGTTTGTGGCAATATAATTACTGGTATGTATATTTAACGTATAGATAAACCAGATTATATTTTCCAAGAGGTGCTACTCGTATTTTATAGTGTTTCGTATTCGCATGTGAAGCGGCGAATCTTATAGTGATGTAAGTCGGGGTTTTTCTCGAATTGAACAAGAGTCAAGTACTAGATGCGCCACCAGTCCAACTTGTGTTGCCCTCTGGTGGCGCTATAGAAAAGCTTTGGATTGCGTCACATTTTCTTTCGATAGTCGAGTTACAATCGAGTTACACCACTCTGGTTTTCTCCGCTCCATTTAAAGAATTGCCGTTTTTAAGTGGCACTAATGTATTTTGCTGATGACACTTGAATGTTTTGATTTACTTAAAGACACCTTTCTTGAACTCATCTGGAAAAATTCTGAAAAGCCTAGGCCCGGGGTCACAGGAAGATGAGTGGGTGGGGGGGGGGGGGTGAAACGAAAAAGGAAATTAACCGGGTCAAGAGTGAATTGGAACATGCGGACATGAAGAATATATCGTGAAATGATACGAGCCCGAGCAGTCGCTGTACATGTCGTACAAAAAAGAGCGGCCAGTCGGAGAGAGAGTTGTGAAAAATATGAGTTACGTCTTAGGAGAAGAGAGAGATGACGGGCACCAAGAAGGATGGAGTGAAGAAAAATACCAACAGATAGTGGCGAAATGTCAGAGAAAATGTTTTTTGGAGAGAGAATCCACTCTACTCCACCTCCCCCACCGATAAGACTGCAAGACTGTGTGCTCCGGAGAAGGAGAACTAGTAGTAGTGAGAGAACGAATTTGGACGCCCGAGAAAGCAGAGAGATGAACGGGGAATAGACGAGATAACAGACTTCGCGCATCTGCTAAGAAATGCAACCAGGAAAATGATGATGCGTTGAAGAACAGCCACTCCATCCACCGAGCACCGCTAATGGTCGCGATTGTCACCGCGAAACGAAAGTCTCAGACAAAACTCTTTACGTGGTACGGGCTGTGAACGATTCTTTCTGTAATGGATCTAAGACTTGTCTCGTCTAAGAATCGTTTCTGGCGTTGTTGTTTATCGCTCACGTATGGGTACGGTTAGTGTTTCCATTTCTTACTTTATAATTTATATTTAATGTAATCATTTCATAATAATATATTTTCATGCATATATTGTTATTTATTTTATGTAATAGTGTATATTTATTTTATGTAATAGTAGGGCTTATCCATAAAATCCTAGCTATAAGGTGAGCCTACTTCAGGCTGCTTGAGAAATTTCAATTGTGTTTCTTTGATATTAGGGCAAATACCCATTTGATATCGTGTGATCTCATCTTGTGCTCATGTTAAAAGTAGAACGCACAATTGACATTTTTTATCACAATTGAGATGGGTGAATGGTCATTCGAGAGCGTCTAAAAATTTCTTATCGAAGCACGGACTCGCCGATTCGCCGATTCTGTTCAATGTCTAAACGCATGCTGCTCAAGCATGTCATGTATTATCTTGTTTATATATAATTATACAATATCAAATTTATTTATGTACTAGCTAGCTCACTATTTATTTTAAAGAGGAGCGAAACATCAGGCTCGAACCAGTGAACAAGCCTTAGGGGAAATCCTTCGACCTTCTCCATTCGCTACTTCTCTATTTGTCATCGGTGTAGCTAACAAGTTTATCTCCTGATACAGAATTTGAAACCTTCTAGATATTTAAAAATATATATTAATAACCCCGTAGTTTCGTCTTTCGGTGCCTGGTACAGTAAATAAATGTCTTGATTTCTCTCGGCTGCGACAGAAAATCAATTTTAGTAAGAATCGATGATGCCAGAGTGACGCAGGAAGTGCAACAGGGGGCGTGGGCTCACTTGACAGCTATCGCATCTCCGCTTGTGTACACAGATTCGGCGAGAAAGAGTTTTGGAAAACGGTGGCCTGGATGAGACCACCAAATACACGAAAATCCACACACACAACACACGCACACATAAGAGACGATTGAACGAAAACCAGGGAAGTCGAGCAACATATATTTGGAACAGGAAATGGCGGAAAGACGAGCTGACAGGGATAGAGGTGGGGGTGGATGTGTGTGTGTGTGAACTGGGAGGGCGAATAGACCCTGGCGTCTGGTGAGATACGTCACAGAGAATGGTGGACCAAAAACGGGGTGACAAAGGCGGAGAGACTCGAATAAGGTGGACCTGACTTTAAATGTATATAGGGCCTGCGCTTGCTTAAATATTTTCCATTAGAAACGACATCACAATCTGAAGTGTCACTGAATTTAAATTCCAAAAATTCGGCTTGTTGGGATTAAACGCCATGTGTAGATTAAATATGACTGCTGATATATTTTATGAGGTTCATACTACTGTTTTGTCAAATTAATTTAATTTCATCAGACCATCTCAAGGTTTTTAAGCTTCATATGACAATGTCTGAATCATTCAATCGTTGGTTTTCCTTCGAGAGATCAGACTTAATTTAATAATATTTTCGCTTATCGTTAATGTATTTAGTAGTGGCTTCTCATGATATGACAAAACGCAATTGTTTAAAAACAAATGCAAGAGCAAGCCTTGATATTTTCAAGCGGTTGGTCCTTTCACGCAAAACAGCCATTGACTTTGACAAGGAGTGAGCAAGAGGAAGGTTGCTGCGTTGGAGGTGACAGTATTATATTTTTTTGTTTGGTTTGTCGAGAGAAGATGAATTTCGGATGACACACAAAGATGGATATACACACATACGAAACAGGAAGGGTGGTTGTGGTGGTGGTGGTGGTGTTGGAGGGTGCGTTGGCACAAACATCTATGTTTACGGCGGCGGAGGGGATCGGCGGGGCGGAAAAAAACAAAAGATTGCCTGGTTGTTTTGAAGACTGTGAGACACCTTTGCAGAAGGGCTTCTCGCCGCTCCACTGCCTATCAGCCCGACAGCGGCGCTCGGCCTGACCGACCAGGCTGTACCCGTCCCGACATTTGTACTTGACGATGGCGTTGTAGGCCGTCGTCTCGTACGAGGCGCGCCCGAACGACGGATCCTCAGGCGCCGAGCAGTGGACAGCTGTAAGGGGGAGAGACAAGAGAAAAAATTAATGAACAATGGTCGTAAACCCACGTCTAAAATTTGTGGCATTAATGTATTGCATTCTAAAAAATTGTGATCATAATTCTCATTATTTCTGTAAAGCATTCATATTTTAAATTCTCCTTTTCAGATAAATGTTTAGTTCTTAACTCAACTTAAATATTTTTAAATCGTAGTTTTTTAAATCCGAGAATAGGTTCCAGATTGAGCTGTGGTCCAATATAAGATTTTTACTAGTTTGCATCAAAATTTTCTGGTGTTCTTCTGCCAGGAGTAGTAGCATGTTGCTGCCCCGTGTAAGTTGGCATTTCCTTACCGTAGCGCACCGAAACCACACAAGCGTCGAAGCAATGCGGTAAGGTGTGTAGTTGGGGGCAAAACGAAGCCTGATCAAAAATGCGTGTGCTCACAATCGCTGCTGCTACATTAGTGGCAATAAAAATAATTTCTTAACCTTGCTAAAATGTCAATTTAGAAATACTTGTATCTGTGAAGAGGCTTGCTGTTCATTAATCAATTTCTGTGTCCCTAACCAAAAAAGGAATGTTCCAGGTAAGGGCAAACTACATGTACGAGTGTATATACGAGTATGTAGTACACCTTTCTTTTATCAATTAGATCAACCGTGGCCGAAGTTGAAATCCACAAGTTATCGCGTATAGCATCGAAAAACCACAAGGGCTGCGAAAGGTTACATAAGAAATCTACTGTGTCGGAAGCTCGAATCTCCGCTTTCACTTGAGCGACATCTCTTCACGTCGAGCGCGAATGAAAACGCAGAGGCACGGGGTTGGAATGAGGCAAGGCTGTCGATTGAGAATTCCCCGATGGCTAGTAGGGAAGAATAGTGAGGCTGGGGTAGATGGAGACGGGATGGGATGTGGGAGGGCGTGGATTGAGCGAGGGGAGTGACGTCGTCGAGACGTGACAGCTTGTCTGATGGATAGAGGACAGACCGGCACCAAGGTCCGTGTCCAAAGTTTTTCCCCGATGCTGGTGCGGTTGATGTCTCGGGGGACATTCCCGCGTTTGGTGGTGGGGGGAGTGACGTCAGCGAACAAGAATAATTGACGAGCGTGTTGCGCCTCCACACCAATGTGCGGCCGAGATTACCCAACTTGGTACGCAATTTCTTTGCGCCGATTTACTTGGTGATAAAGTTTGTTGCACGTAACTCAAAACTAATCCAGTCATAAAATCTCCCAACTCAATCTATGAATAGGTATTTTAGTTTTTTCTGCTTCTTTGGTATTTTTAAAATTGTTATTGCAAAATTTGATTATTTGGATGCTCGAATGGATGGCATAAACTAATTAATGGGTATTGAGAAAATAATTCGAGGATGCCCTATTTCTACGACAAGAGAATTGTTTTGATTGTATTTTGATCTATGTTTCAGTTTCAAAACATCCTGTCATATATTTTCACACATTTTGGGAGGATGTAGTAATCTCAGATTACTATTGTATATGTCATGTCATCTATAAGATCTTGATCGGCGTGTTGTTAGCCTAACTAGAAAGTGCATGGCTGCAAAACATTGCAACCCCCAGTACCAGTCCCAGAAATAGAATCAATTACATCGGCTATCGCACAGCCTGCCAAGATGATATTTGCCGAGTCAATTAAATGTAGAACAGCGTACTCTCTTCAATGACGTATCCGCAATTGAGTACGCTGACGAATAATATGAATAACATACATTTTGACTTGGGCTTGGATTTTCTTTTTTTATGCCAACAGTGTAAATGCCCAACAAAAGAATTCCACCTCCACCAATCAACTGTAGTCAACCGCAATACAGGCGCTCTGTATCCATCATGGTACTTAGACACTATACGAGGAGCACGTCCAGTACCCCGGGATCGAAATTTTCGAGAGCCCGCGCCGGGAATCGAACCCGGGATCGCCGAGCCACAGTCAGTCGCAATACCCAAATTTAAAATTGACAATGCGCCATCTTGTCTTAGTCCTGCTCCTTTGTGCATTCTTTCATTTTGTTTGCTCATTCTTATTACAGTACAGTCTTTCAGTGCATTTCCATCCGATTTCCGGTTGGATCATCTCGCTTCTTCACCTACCAATGCACGTGGGCAGTGTGCCACTCCAGAGGCCATTTTCCCGGCAGATTCTCACCGAGCGACCGCTGATCTCGTAACCGTCCAGGCAGAAATATTTGACGCGGCTGTTGAAGAACAACGAGTCCACCTCGCGATAACCGCTCGAGATGTGACCCGGGTCGCCGCACGATATGGCTGCAAAAATAAGAAGAAAGAAAGAAAGGAAAAAACGTCGTTGTGTTAAAATAAAAGAAGAGCTCCGGAACAAACCGTCGAAAGCAGATGTTGCAAATGCCAACGACTATTAACACAACAGCTGCTAACATCTCTAATTAGGCCATGTTATGACTCGTAGCATCTTCTCAAAATGTGAGCCCAAGTTTTTCCGAAAAGACGACACATTTAACAATTGACATTTCTACGTGTATTTCTGCTTCTTTAAGTATAACTTTAAGATGGTAACATCACTGCGTCATATTTAAATAGTTTTTGGCTAAGTATTGACGAATCTCCCGTTTTAGAATTATTTGAGTTTCTCGAAACGAAAAAGGTTAATCAGTCAAATTATGGGTTACAACCTTATTACAAATTTAAATTTTATTTGATGTGATTTGATGTTGCTAAACAGTTGGCTAGAAGCACTTCGAGTGGATCGGAATGGATCTAGATTCTAGAGGTTAATACAAACTTTTTTTTTTTTTTTTTTTTTTAAGGGGGGGCATACCCCGTCACCTCCTCCCCTAATGAGAG
>JAQGBY010006921.1:0-12420 GCA_034698785.1 Mycogona germanica | reverse complement strand
GTTTCCCTTTGGCTTCAAACTTTAAAAAATGGCGTTTCCACATAAAAAGAATGACGTCGTCGATTTCACGAGATAAAGTCAGGCACGTAAAAAATCAGTTACTTCACATTTAACGTTTGCGTTTATCGCGTGTCATCGTGTAAAAGTAAAATTGCCGGTAAATTTAGTTACTTCACATTTAACATTTGCGTTTATCGCGTGTAAACTTAAAATAGCAGGTAAATTTAAACAATTAATTTTTTATTTCATTGGTGGCTACTGTAACCCCAGGCAAAGCCGGGTACCCCTCTTGTTCACAATAAACACTAAAAATCCGCTCAAGTGAGCCCGAATGTAATTTCACAAAAATACAATTAAAAATAAACACTAAAACATCCGCTCGAGTGAGGCCGGATACGATTAAAAATAGAAATTTTCAAAATAGAATGGCTTTGAATTCTCGGTTTAAAACACTGATTTAAGAAGTCAGACCCTATGGAGGACTAACGATTCCCGGCACGGGCTCTCGAAAATTTCGATCCCGGGGTACTGGTCGTTCCCCCTTGCATAGTGCTTAAGCACCATGAGGGGGACGTAAGGCCTGTATACAGTGCGGTTGCCTACAGTTAATTTAAAAAAAAAAACTAAAAAAAGAACAAATACATGGAAACGAATTTTAAGCTAGAAATGTTAGAGACTAAAGTTTGGGGGTGTCTACCAGAGTGTTTTGCTAAACAATCAAAAGCAAACAACTACTTGGCTCTCGAATACATGTAAAAACAACACAAGAAACAATTTTAAAATACGACAAGCGATAGAAAAGAACACAGAGTTGTTAACACTTGTATGCTAAAAAAATCGTATATTTTGTGACAATGCTCCTCCACTAAACAGGGAGTTACTTTTTCTTATTTTACTAATTCTATTTTAAATTTTAACTCTGTCTGTAGATTTAATAATTTTGTATTCTTATTTTACGCTGCTGATAGTCAGTCCCAATTGACACCCAAAAAAAAACTATATTTTGCTCACACGTGATTTCACAATCCGAAACTGGAACCGCTCTTAGAGATCGAATAAAATCGTACGGATGTTATCATTCAAGGATGACCACCGAACCTGATCCACCTCCAATCTCTGGCAGCACCTACACTTTTAATCTGTTACTGTATCCATGTGCACAAAATAATGATTCAGGACTCAACTTAACACTTAGTAGTACTATGAGTGGCAGCACATTGACCCAGTCAGAGGTGGCATGAGTAATGATCGCCACTTTCAACAGTTGGTTGAACGTTTCCACCAGCCCGTTGTCCTGAAGGTGGTAATCTGTCGTGTGACTGCGATCTGGCGTGTGGCTGCAATCTGGCCCCATCAGTACCTAGCTCCCTGAAGAAGTCTGATTCAAAATTGCATCCTTGGTTGGTTGTGATGCGGAGTGGGCACCCAAACATGGGAAGCCACTCCTCAATGAACTTGCGGCTGTTAATGCATAAAAACAAACAATGAATGTTAAATGCTACCGGAAAACATGTGAAGCAGTCCACAACAGTCATACAATAGCTGGGCCCCTTGACACCAGGAGGAGACCGCCCAAATCAATGTGGATGTGGTTGAAACACTGAGATGGCTAGACGAACTTGCCAGGTGCCGAGTGCATGTGTTGATGCATCTTGGCAGTCTGGCAGGGTTTGCACTGCCATGCCCATGTCATGCAGTCCGCCCGCATAGCAGGCCATACATATTGTGCCACCACCAGGGTACGGGATTTACTGACCCCTGGATGGTTCAACCCATGGAAACGATCAAAGATGTTCTTCCGCAGGGATGCCAGCAGGTACGGCCGTGGGTGGCCTGTGGATGAATCGGAGTAAAGCAACACCAATGTGACCTCCACCGGGGCCGGGGTGAGGTGCAAACCCATGTCAGCCGACAACTCAAATTCTCTGCCAGTTCTGGGTCCAACCGTGGCACCAATTTCGTGGCGGGAAGTGCAAGTCCTTCCGGAGTCCGAATGTCGTCTTTGGGTGGTCGCTGACAAGAAGGAGATTGGTTCCATCCGTTGCCACCACATCTTGTTTACACTGCCTGCAGGTCATTGGGCAGTTTCCTGCAAGTGGCACAGGGTGCATTTGTCAACACAAGGCTTGCCTCATTGGGTGCAGATTTTCTCAATGGTTTGGCTGGGATTATGATGAAATGTATGCCCCAGTTGTCCTGAACAAAATTGTCCTGGCTGTCATCCCCATGAGAGGACTGCATGTTTGTCACTTGGATGTTCAGACATCATATCTGAATTGCATCCCCCAGGAGGAGATTTACATGGACCAGCCTGATGGGCTTGTGGTCCATGGCCAGGAGGGGAAAGTGGTGTCACTTGGATGTTCAGACATCATATCTGAATGGCATCTTCCAGGAGGAGATTTACATGGACCAGCCTGATGGGCTTGTGGTCCATGGCCAGGAGAGGAAATTGGTGTGACTTCGACATTCACTCTATGGCCTGAAGCAGTCTGCCCGGGGATTGAATAAACATGTGAATGGTACCCTTTCCAGCCTTGGTTTAATCTGGAGGGATGCTGATCAGTGTATGTGCATCCGGCCAGAGAGAGGCCAGAGGAGTCCCATCTATGTGTTGCTGTATGTGAACGATTTGCTGGTGGTGGCACCCACAGCTCAGCTGACTGAGTCTGTTGGCAAGAATATCGACTGCCAGTTTGTCATAAAGTCTCCTTCCCTGGTGAGAAGTTGTGTCCTGGGGTTTCCCTTAGTTGGGTGTAAAGTGATATTTGTGTTTCTTTGGCTTTGCTCCCCCTTCTCAGGCATAGAGGGCTTGTTGCAATGGTGTTGCAGTTACGGTGTATCAACTTTTGTTTCCCATGGAATTAATGAACATCGTTTGTTTATCTCTCTAAATAAGGGCTCCTGGCCAAATTATTTCGTTTTCTGGCTTGATTGGGGGAGTTGTTTTCTACTGCTATCCTGGGCCAAAACCCAAAAATATCTAACAGAGTAAAATGGAATGGAAATCGTTTATTAATGCAGTAGTCAGTCGGTCTTATTGTAAATGTGTGCCTATCATTCGTGTGGGCTTTTGTGACTCGAATCTTCAATGTCTGATATCTTCGATGTCTGACTCGTCGTAGCGCAGTTGGTTAAGCGACGGACTGTGGTTCGGCAGTCCCGGGTTCAATTCCTGGCACGAGCTATTGATTATTCGATCCGAGGGTACTGGTGAAAATGTGCCTCTCACATAATGCTTAAGCACTGAGAGGGGTACAGAAACTCCTGTTGTGATATACACTACAGTGAATTTAAAAAAAAAAGTGTAAGGGTAGCATGGGAAATGTAGCTGGATTGTCCTTGAAACCATTACTTGAAGCAATGCAAATTTATATTAACAAAAATATATCTGCCTACTCCAGGAATATTTACTACTAGGCCCGTCAAATAAAAAAATCATATGGCTTCTTCCAAACATTAACCGAAAATGGCATTGTATTTGTGAGGAGGAATCAAGGGGATGAAAGGAACTAGAATCCCCGCAACAAGTGGATATTCTTTCAAGCAGTGAATCTACCAAACTTGATTATCTGTCTCATCGTGGTTCAGCTTGCTTGAACACTGACCAGGGTGGCGAAATTGTTGATTACGATTCCTGAATGAGTTTGCTGATAGGATTAATTGTGTATTTTTCTTTTTTCTATTCGTTCTTTTGCTGTGTTCCATATTGTGAGTCTAATATTGATCATAAAAATGTCCTCATCCAGGGACTTTGTGTGCAAAAACTTGAACCAAATATTTTCCCACAATAGGCACAATAATGCAATTCAACTTTCATTTTCCAACATTAGAAGTGCAAGGTAATTGTTTGATGAATTATATTTGTTACTGAGCCCATGTATCCAATTGTCATGTATTTTAAAATAGTACCTCGTGAATAAAAAAGAAAAATACTAAAAATGAGTGGTCACATGAAGATACTCAATTCAATTACGAGAACACATTTATTTCAGTGATAACACACCCAGAAATCACGCGTAAAGTTAAAAAAACATTTAAAGTTAAAACACTAGACCAGGGAATCCAAGCGTACATAAAATACAAACATTGGTATTTGGGGGAGTCCACCAGCTACTTTTATAGAAAAGGAGCAAACTTGCTTGGCAGGGTATAAGATGCTACTAAGTTGGTTCAGGATTAGCAGTTGGCTAAGCTGCTAATGTTCTCACTTTCTCCTTCTTTATCTCTCTCTCTCTCAGTGGCAATAAAAACAAAGCATTAAGTGAGGAAAACTGTGAGAGTAACGTTTACATGTTTCTGTAGGATGCTGTTACTACTAGGCCCCCTGTAATGGGTGTACCTAGCCTCACTGGCCCTAGACAGCAGAGGTAACTGTAGGACACTGTTATTACTAGGCCCCTTGTAATGGGCGTACCTAGCCTCACCGGCCCTAGACATTAGAGGAACCTGTAGGACACTGTTACTACTAGGCCCCTTGTAATAGGTGTACCTAGCCTCACTGGCCCTAGACAGCAAAGGTAACTGTAGGACACTGTTACTACTAGGCCCCTTGTAATAGGTGTACCTAGCCTCACTAGCCCTAAAAAGCAGAGAAAATTATACTTACAAAAGACTATAGACGAAAAGTCTCCACACTAGCAGTTCATCTACCACATAGAAAAATGGGAGAGAGGAGAGATCTTCACTGGCTGTGCCTCCCCAACATCAAGTATTTGGTGCTAGTTGTTCAGCAGCATGTCCTCAGCTGCTTGTATCTGTGTCAGACACCTGTCTGTGTGTTGGCTCTCTAAAATCAGCCTTCTCCTGTGGCCCAGCCACTCCTTTCTGTTGAATACAATCTTGCAGCTTCTATTTATATCTCCAAAAAAGAGAGGTGCATGCTGGGAGAAAGCAACCAGTACCCCCTTTATATAATCATGGAGAGGCAGCAAATTAAAGCTAAACACTACATCTCACCTTATATTAGATTAAAGTTGAACAAAACCAGTGCTGCCATCTAGTGGCATTATCCAAAACTTCCAAATGAATTTTTTTTTTTAATTCACCGAAGTGACGGGACCTTGACTTCCAATTTAGTCTTTATAACGTGCAAAATACTGGTGAAATTGAGTCCGAATTACACGAGGTGGGCAGGTTTTTTGGTTGTTTTTATATTGTGACTTGCTTACCACTATGTCATATTGTCTGGTGGTTACCATCTCGCCTCCAATAGCATATTGTATTCATGCTTCAGTTGTATAATTTTTATTCATCTGCTGTAATACACGAAGTGCGAAATTAAAATTAGCTATTCTGATTTGATCCGCGCTCGTTTCCGGTTTTCGATTGCTGTCCAACAATCTGTCCTCACCTTGTGTAATTTATAATGTGCATTACCATCCAACTTTTTTTTTTTTTTTAATCCACTGAAGTGACGGGTCACAACAGGAAGATTCTGTACCCCTCTCAGAGCTTAGGCCCTATGTGAGGGGCACGTTTTCACCAGTACCCCGGGGCAAAGCCCGCGCTGGGAATCGAACCCGGGACCGCCGAACAACAGTCCGTCATAAACCAACTGCGCCACGACGGGTCGTATGGGACGTACGGGTCGGGTGGGTAATAGTTTTTCCACCAATATAGATCACATAATTCATTTTTTCCTGGAAACTCATAGTTGTACAGTTTTCACGTCAAATTATCATCAGATAATTTTTCCTTATTATTTGGAGGATCCTTTACCGAGAAGGTCATGAGAACTAGAATTCGAACCTCTGGCAAGGGCATGGATATTATGTCTAACGAGGACAAGTTTGTAAGTCTTCTATTCGATATGGACTGGGAATTCACAATTTTTTTAAATTTATTTAAGCAGCGTCATTGATTGACAATATCGTAAAATATGTGTTCAATACATATTGAATGGTGCGAATATATGGGACGCTCACTTTGCTCTTCGCAATTTTTGAGGGTTTTAACAGTGACAATTGTAAAAATTATGTTTTCGGATGGGAGATCGGTATTATTCTTTTCAACATTATTTATATTTGTGAGTCCTGTCATCTGCCATGTTTCACCTTGTGATAATTAGTATGTTCTCTATTATAGCGATCTTGTACCCAACTGGCATCGCCATTAACATTGTGCAAACATTGGAAAATAGTCGAACTTCAACTTTACAACGTAAATGTAATAGTACAAGCATGTAGACGAATATAATAAAGCAATAAATAGATTCAATTGCAAAAGAAAAATATCTTGAAAAAAATCAAATGCCAGGTAAATAAAATTGTGTGGTTATAATTTTCGTCTCTTTTGTGTTATTATATTGTTCGTTTACTCATAAAATTGAATTAATACTTTTAAAGTGTACCCTCTCTTTGCTCTATTCGAGTTTTGGAGAAATGTTCTTTAGTTTATTCCGTTTCTTTTGTGTTATTAGGTATCACACGATCATCAGTCCTACCTCAATACCTCGGAAAAAAAAAACAGAAAATAATAGTAAAAATAAAATGGGAGCGATCTGACAATTATGACCACTTCGACAAAATGACTCGCATTTTAAAATCTTATTAGTAATCTAAAGTGATTCTTGTTGGAAATCGTTTCTGCTGCTGCAGGAGGGGGCACAAGGAACACCAAAAAACGTAGGCCTGTTGAACTCAGCTAACTACTACACGATAGACAGAAAGCAGGCAATATGCCAATTAAGAAAACGACTTTATTCTCCTCCAAGTTGGCACACGAGAACACAACAGAGTGACTGGTCAAGTTGGCAACTTGCTACGAAGTGACTGGGGCAAAGGCAGAGCACAACTGACCTTTGCAGGTGACGTGTGCACAGGTCGGCCAACCTGTGCACCTCACCACACTCGCCACCTAGTGGCTCCTGTGGTGCTGGTGTGCAGGGTGGCCCCACAGGGCCATACACTGCACACCCACCACCCCACCCACCTGGAGTGAGGTGGTGCGTCACCGTCGCAACCAATCAGTTGGTGACACGAGCTCACCACCGAGTTCAACCTCTAAACTCGGTGGCGGGGCGGGCTCACTCTGAGCGTGCCTCCACCAATCAGGTGGCGACACGCTCACCACCACCGAGGCCACCCCTGGACTCGGTGGCGGACTCACTCGGAGGTGTCACTCCTCCAACACCACTCCTCACCGGAGAGGGAGTAGCATGCGACAAACAAAGAGCAACCCAACAAACCACAACTGACAACCCAGAGGGCAAGAGGGACTTCACAAACTGCAGAGGGGAGGGGCAAGCAAAACAGACAACTAACACTATCCCCACACCCCTCTAACATGCGTAAAAGTTCCTATCTTCAACAACTCCGGAAGTAGTGGCGACAACCGACGACAGGCAACCTGGCCCTGGCGAGGTGGCATACGACGGCGGGGAGCCAACCAAGAAACACGAGCACCCACGACCACGCAGAACTCCTAGGTGGCCGGGGTTTGTGGGGCCAGCACAAGCGACCGCGCACACAACAAGATGATCGGGGCTGGCAGGACAGCCGAGGAGGAGAAGAGGATGACCAAAAGACGACCTCAGGCTGTCCAACATGGAGAATGTCGAGTCCTCCAGAAGACACACACTGTCACCTCCGAGGTGGCCCTGGCCACCGACAGACCTGCAGGAGGCAGCGCGACCGACAGGCCGCCACTGCAGTGCTATCCACGGAGGAAACAGAGGGCCCAGCACAACAGGGCACACAACATCAAAAGACGAGACGACGGTCCTAGCCACCAGGCCAACGACGATGGCAGGCCACCCAGCCCGAGTGAGGTGGCAGATGATGAGGTGAACGAGGTGGTGGACAAGATGACGACAAGGGGAGACGATAGTCAGGCCGTGGACCCCTCCTGGCCCTACACCAAGGGCAGGCCACCGATGATGGAAGCCATACACACGCTGAGGTGGCCATAAGGTGCCTTTTTTCAGAATTTTTTGAAAATACTTCATTTGTGATAACATTTTAATTTGTGATAATAGCATTCTAACTTTCAGTAAATTTAAAATTAGTATTATCTTTCATATATTTTCTAAGTTCTCTTGCTTTGGAATATCTTTTCAAAGTATCAGTGTTATTGTGCTTTTTTAAACTTTGCATTAAAGTGTAATCAGATAGCTTAGCTATTTCATCATCATGTCACATAGCATCGTAGGGAAAAAGACAATGAGTCTCCTGCCTTTGATTGGGAAAGGGAGCACAGTGAGCTTTTCCACTCACTCAGGGAAAGTCCAGTGTTCCAGTATACACATATGAATATTGAGGAATCCCCTCCCATTCCACCTTCAGGTGTGGTAACAGTCATACCTAAAACTCAGCCATCTATACCAGCTGACCTCTTATGTGATCTTAAAAATCACATAGAAGGAGTGATTGACAGTGCTATGTGCAGAGCAATGGCAGCTAGTCCAACATCTGGCTTGCATCAAACCCCTGCTCCTGTTGTACAGGCTGCACTATCAAATCTCTTGGGTTCAATCCAAAGATTTCAGAACAAGATCAGCCCCCATAGTAAGAATAATAACCAACCCATGGCCACTGAGTCTCAACCTACAATGAATGCACCTTCAACCAGTTGAGCTCCTCCATTTGTAAATACCTATATTGACTTTCCACCCAGGAAGCAACCAAGTGTTCTCTTCAGACACTTAAAGCCTGCTGCACATTTCTGAACCAGAAAGAATTACCATAGATACCAAACCTGAGGTGGTCAAGGCCTCTAACCCTGTTAGACAGGCCCCCATACTTAGACCTATCCACAATGTATTGGATAACTATAGAAGCAATAGTGATGAAGAGGACTCAGCCTCAGCTTCTATGGCTTGACCACCTATGCACCGGTCACAGACACTACGATTCACCACACAATATTAAAATGTCCTCATTTAAAGGCAAATCGACAAAGATGTGACGCCCTGGCTTCACCGCATCGAGCGAGCTGCCGGTGATAACTGCTGGTCTGATTACCAGACTTTGACCTGTGATTTATCGACTTCAGGTGATGTTGCTGCCCGCTGGGTTGACAGGTATGTTACCTCGCATCCCCACAGCACCTGACACACCTTTAAAGAAGCTATAATTAAAACATTTGCACATTCACTTGGTAAAACCCAATGGTATGTGTCTGAATGGTGCACATGCCTCCAAGGCCAAAATTAGGAAGTCAAATCATACATATGCAACATGTTGGGTATCACATAGACCTACATGTACATGATGCCAAGAAGAGTTCAGACCACAACTGAACCAGTAAGTTACAGCCCAAGACCTGGGGGACTTTTAATCTGGTTTTTTTAATTCACTGAAGTGTATATCACAACAGGAGTTTCTGTACCCCTCTTGGTGCTTAGGCACTATGTGAGGTGCACATTTTAACCAGTACCCCATGATCGAATAATCGTTCATGCCACGATTGTATTACATTACAAATTTTACCCGCAAGCCCCAAAACTGGTCTTTTGACCCCCGCCTATGGCGGAGGTCAAAAGACCAGTTGAGGACAGAAATGGGTTTATTTTAAAAGGCTCTAGATTTGAGGCTCTGTCAGGCCATACCACTGTCTACACACTATGTTGCAGGGATTGGCCCCTTTAAGGGGGATTTGAATTTGCTCCCTTGTCCAGTGACGTCAGACTGGTTGGCTGACGTCACTGGCTGTGGCGTGGCAGGTGGTACTGCTATGTCACAGTATCAATACTATTGATGCCATCGATAGTGTAACCATCGTTTGGTTGAATGGCGATGCTACGCAGTTTTGTTTTTCCCCATGTGGTTTGTTCTGCTAGTTCCCGATTGAAATAAAACGTTTGTTTTTATTTATCGCCATCCATCGTTTCTTTCGTGAGTGTGTTGTGTTTTTTACCCCCTCCTACTGCAGTCCTGGCCTGAGAGCCAGGAAAAATCCAACAGGTTATGGGTCCAGGCTTGCAGTACGCCCCACCCCACCTAGGACTGTGGGTGGGTGGGTGAGCCACCTCACTGATGGTTTTGACTTTTGCTTGTGGTTTTTGTAGCTGGTTTTCTTCTGGTTTTTGGTGAGTGCTACTGTGGTGGAAGAACTGTGTTTTTGTTTTGCGCCATCCATCGTTTCTTCCGTGAGTGTGTTGTGTTTTTTACCCCCTCCTACTGCAGTCCTGGCCTGAGAGCCAGGAAAAATCCAACAGGTTATGGGTCCAGGCTTGCAGTACGCCCCACCCCACCTAGGACTGTGGGTGGGTGGGTGAGCCACCTCACTGATGGTTTTGACTTTTGCTTGTGGTTTTTGTAGCTGGTTTTCTTCTGGTTTTTGGTGAGTGCTACTGTGGTGGAAGAACTGTGTTTTTGTTTTGCTGGAGGAGGAGGACATTTTTGGTAATTGTTTGAGACCACTACCAAGTAGTAACACCACCCATCTGAGAGTAGTTTCACCACCCATAGTAGCAAATTTTTTTCTGTTAATGGTTTTCGATGCCTGTTTTTCATTGTGTGTCATCCAGCCCGTGTTCCTGTGTGGCGGTTGCACAGCAGTTCCAGTGAGGTGTGGGTGTGTGAGTTTCCTGTGACTGTTCAAGTGTTTGTCTCTTCACACTTCCCACATCACCATGACTGAGGCCAGAAGTGAGCAGCTGGTGCCTCTCCTCACTGGCACAAACTATGTGCTCTAGAAGTGGTGGATGCAGGCCTACCTTGTTGAGAAGGACTTGTGGTGGGTGGTCAGGGCACCCAAACCGGAAGCTGGAGCTGCCAAGCCGGACGGATGGGCCGGCCAATGAGAAGGCTGTTGCTGCAATCATGTTGTGCATCAGCGCGGCTGAGCTGTGTGTATCTCAGCTGACCTTGACGAGATGGCGTTTAACGTGTGTCAGCGGTTTGTCAGGTTGTACGAATGTGTGATGGTGTCGAGCGCGCTTGCCATGAGGCATCGACTGTACAACCTGCGCTAAGTGTCTGGCCCCATACACAAATTGGTCGAGTATGACCCGTCATGGTGCAGTTGGTTTATGACGGACTGTGGTTAGACGGTCCTGGGTTTGATTCCCGGTGTGAGCTTTGGCTCGGGTACTGGTGAAAATGTGCCTCTCACATAGTGCCTAAGCACCGAGAGAGGTACATTCTGTTGTGACCCGTCACTTCAGTGAATAAAAAAAAACTACATCAACCGCATGCTGTGGATGGTCCAGCTCCTTGCCACAGCCACGAAGAGGACGATCGAGGATGATGAGGTTGTCCACATTCTTCTCTCCGGCCTGCCAGATGTGTACGATCCTCTGGTGATGGTGCTGGAGGTGCGTGGAGCTGGAGGACATGGCGCCATGGCTCCATTCCAGGGGTGGCATGGTGTCATCCCGGATGTGCAGCATCTGCGGGTGTTTAGTGCCCCTGCCTGGTACCAGAATAAGGGCATAAAAGTTTGATGATAGAGCCAAGCTTGGTGTTCTGGTCGGCTATAGCCTGGACAGCAAAGCCTATCGCCTCCTGGACAGAAAAATTGGTTGCGTCTTTGTTTCCAGATCTATTTTGTTTCAGGAGGAGAGATGCTTCAGCAGGCCGCAGATGGTTTTGACGGTCGAGAGTGTGGGAGGCGTTGTAGACATGAGCAGTGTGGACGACGAAGCTGCGGGTGTTCCAGCCACGTCAACAGCAAAGCCTAACGACTCCGAGGAGGGGTGTTGGAGGGATTGGCCCCCGCTATGTCACAGCATCGATACTATCGATGCCATCGATAGTGTAACCATCGTTTGGTTTAATGGCGATGCTATGCAGTTTTGTTTTTTAGATTTAGGTTTTCCCCTTGTGGTTTGTTCTGTTAGATCCCGATTGAAATAAAATAGCATTTGTTTTTATTTATCACCATCCATCGTTTCTTCCGTGAGTGTGTTGTGTCTTTTACCCCTTCCTCCTGCTCTTGGCCTGAGAGCCAGGAAAAATCAAACACTCTAGAGAAATAAAAGTTAAAATATGATGCAGATGAACATTGAAGCTTGTTCATCATTTTAGTGTGGCCCATTCTTCTACTTCTATTAGGAGCTGGGCACATAATTTCCCCGATATCAACATCACAATCCCTCTGCAGAATTCTGACCAGCAACTTTAAACTGATCTCCCTCCTACGATCTTCCAGTGTCTTCAATCCCAGTATTGAAAACATGCCTGTGAAACAGTCAGTTCTTCCAAATCTACTGCTAACAAATCTCGCAGCTCTTCCCCTACAATCCCCACATGGTGAGTATCCCAAATGGAACTGCAGTATTCATGTAAGCGTCGGGACGATAGTCGAAGCTATCGATGGTCGCAACCATCGATAGCGGCGACTATCGCCCCGCGCTTCCATCGCCGCCTCAACCTCCGTGCGCCCCCTGCGGCATACAAAAAACGCGCCCGCTAGGGGAGCCACCGTGACCCGAGTCCAGCTCCGCGATTTCGCGCTCGGACTCGGGGTCACTCC
>JAQGBY010006920.1:0-12421 GCA_034698785.1 Mycogona germanica | reverse complement strand
TGGTTGACCTTGGAAAACCCAGTGCCATCATCGTCACAATCAGCTCCACTGCCTTTAGCATTGCCAGCAGTATTATCAGCGTCACCAAAGGGCAGGGGAATAGCCACTATTACCTCCAGCCCTAGCTGAAGCAATGGCCATAGTCACCACCACCCCCAGCAGCACCAGTGGTAGACCACTAACTTCACCTGGCAGCAACTCCAGGTGGCCAGGTTGGCCCGTTGTTTTACACAATGTGTAATAACACAGTGGCTAACTAACTTAAATTTTAGGAACTTGACAAGGTCGCCAGCTCCAGCAGGTTATCTTATTTTTGGAATCTAGTTTCCAGTATATTTTATTTTCTGTTTCATTTACATTGTTTTATTTGTCTCAAACGAATACAAAAATCGATTTACAAAAACACCCGATGCGAATTTATGGAACCCTCCCATTGCATATGCAATTTTTGGGGACCCCCAACAGAATTAATTGCAAATATCTTTTTTAGTCTGCAGTTGTTGACAAATGTCAGTTTGTCCACTGGAACATATTAACAAACAAAATTACAAAATTTCTATCATGAACTCGGTCCATGCTCTAACTAATGTACACAGTGATAATTCAAACGAATACAAAAATCAATTTACAAAAACACCCGATGCGAATTTATGGAACCCTCCCATTGCATATGCAATTTTTGGGGACCCCCAACAGAATTAATTGCAAATATCTTTTTTAGTCTGCAGTTGTTGACAAATGTCAGTTTGTCCACTGGAACATATTAACAAACAAAATTACAAAATTTCTATCATGAACTCGGTCCATGCTCTAACTAATGTACACAGTGATAATTCAAACAAATAGAAATAAACAAGAAGCAAATTATATCCAAAATACAAATTGCGTGAGACATTTTCAGAGCAACTTCTGTTTCACCAAGAAAAACCAAGAAAATACTATAATCCATTATAAACAAAACAGAATGGTGCCATTATAAACAAGCACTGAATTTAAAACAATTTACCATTACTTTTAGAACAAAAAACATCGGAAGAAAAAAAAGATTTAAACCAAGCAAACAGATTCATAAAAATGGGGGTTGTACCGGGACAGACAGGATGAAAACGACGAACGAGAGTTGGTGATAAGTATCTACAAACAAACAGATATTGGAAGCGAAATTATCATTACACTTTCCCATTAATAAGACGTAACCCAACGATGTGCTCGCGGGTCTACCCTACCAACTCCTTGTCCCTCAGCCAGAGCCCTCTATCCTTAGAGAGGCGCCACCTTATGGCAGCCAATCTGAGAAAGGTGCTATCAACTCGAATCCCAGGGTCACTCTTGCTCCAATCAACCTCCAATCGACCGCTTAATCGATCCTTGCTCCAATCGACAGCTGGCTGGTCAAACACCAAACTCTCATAAGAGAGGGAAAAGAACCTAAGTTATATTTTCCCGTGACAGTATGTGTTGGAAAAAGAGGGCCATGCCCTGAACCGAGAAAGGGGACATGGGCCTGTAGTTATTTTACCATACAACATAGTGATTGTAAATCGTGCCTGCGCCAGACTATCAAGGCCATAAAAAATAAATCTGCGTACCTGCTCGTGACTTTGCTGTACCCTGGAATTTCTTCCCGGGTCCTCATCCAACATCTGCAATTTATACAGTAAATGTGATTTTGTGGAACTATGATCAACATAAGCTCAGACAAGGAACCCGATCACTGCATGTGCATGGACAGAAATCAAATGTCTAGAATTGGCAACTATGCTTGAGTTCACTAAAGATAGTCGATTTTATTAAAAGGGACTACTTCCCACATGTTTGATTGCCCCATGTTAAGCAAAAATGTGGGTGCCAGTGGACTTAAATGCAAACAATTTGTGACATTTCATTTCCGTCCATGCACATGTGGTGATTATTGACATTCCTACTCGACTATATGCACTGTGCAAATAATTCTATACAAAATACAATTGGTTATCGATTATCACCTTACAAATTTGAGGCTTTTGAACTGCAAAAGAAAACAGTCAAGACATTCTGTACTATTCAAAAATTTTGCTGGCTCAAGAAGACCTCCATTTCAGTTGCCATTAGACAAGTTATTGGTTCAATTGCCATTAGTTGCCATTAGACAAGTATAAGTTCACTGCTTGACATTTTTCATTAAAACATTTTTTGATATTACTCTAGGGGTCTTACTCACAAATTCCAACAGACACCAACTAATGCATTTGCCAAACTGTTTTTTAAATAAAGTAAATTGACTATCATTGTGTTTAGTAATTTTTGGATTGGTTTAATGGGGGATCTACTCCCCAAAATATTACAATTGAATTCATGAGAGAAAGTGTGACTGTACTATATTCAAAATATTTCAAACATTTTGCATCTGAGAGATGGCAGTACAAAGTTTCATTTTCAATTTATTATAGTATTGTGTCCAAGATAAGTCTTCACTCAGTATCAATCCCAAATATTTCACACTTTCAACCTGACGGACCAAAGAACCATCTGGAAATAGAATTCACATCTTTCATTTGATTCATCTGATAAATATCAATAATACTGTTATTAAGGTGTAAATTACCAACCCATTAAGAGAGAGCCAGTCTCATTGTGTAAAATTCTGATTGGACCTCCAAGGTAAGTAGGTCCTGATCACTATTACAGTTTATATATGCTGTATCAGCAAACACCAGTAAATCATTGTTGGGATTTTGGGATTTCTAAATTGTGTTTGCCCCATATTTCCCTGTTCCACCCCAACTTAGGTGTTCTTGTGCTGTGGTTAGTCACATCAGATGTGTGGCAGACAGGATGCATTCACCTAGGGTGCCCTATCGGCATGAAAAGATGATAGGCAGTAGATCATTATAATATGTGTGACCAAGTAGCAATCAAAATGCAAACTACACATTTTTGTCACTAGTGAGTGTTCAGTAAGTGGTTAAGCAACACTGGTGTCATACTGCTTCTTGTGCTTCCAAAAAATAGTTCGATTTATAAACGTTATGTTGCAGATAGAATGCTTGTATGTTTTGCCATGGCATCTCGAATGCTCCTTTAACTGGGAATGTTCAGCATATTGTTTTAGACAAACACTGCACTGGTGTGGATGGTCATTGGTGTGTAGCAGAGAGTGTTCTTCCAGCTTGGAGTGAGCATCAAAGCCCTCATTACATACATTACAATGATGCTCTACCAATCTTCTTTTAAGGTGTAACTATTCCTGCCCCCACTTCTGTGAATGTTTACGAAACATCATTGGACAGAACCTGCACTGGAGCAGTTTCTCCCCGTTAATGTGTTTATGACATTGTAGACTACCTGGCGTTGGAAATGTCTTACCACATTGATCATATTTGAAGGGCTTCTCTTGGGTATGAGTCCGCATGTGCTCTTTCATGTGGTGTGAGTAATGCAAACCCAACCAACAGATCTCACACTTGAAAGCCTAGACAGTGTATTCGAAAGTGGGAAGAAAGTTGAGTCTTTGTAATAAAAAAAATGCTTTCTGGCTATACACAAATTAATTTTTTCACTTTCTTTTTATGACTTTCACTGTGTAATTTTGAGTCCTGTGAATAACTCCCCTTCGCTTTGAATGCCAGTCCACAAGTGTCACACAGATATGGCTCACCAGATAAATGAGTCTTTTTGTGGCCAGAGTGCTGAAAAAGTGTGAAAAGCTTTCTCGCATCCATCTTTGTCACACTTGAAGGGTGTGACACCAGAGTGGCAGAGTGGCATGCCTTAATATTAAATGTCTTTGGGCATCAATTACATTTGTGCAATGTTTCATCTGCATGATGCACCTGTCAATCCCCGTGACTATTAAATGCTTTTCCACAAGAATCAACCTCACACTTGTAGGGCAGTTTCCCCAGCGTGCATTCGCTTGTGAGTCCAAATTTTTTTTTGAATGAGAATGTCTTGCTGCATTCATCACAGCAGAAGGGTTTCTCCTGCAGGTGCAAGAAGCAACTTCTTGTGGAACAAGAAGTCATTTCCACAATCTTGGCACATATGTGGCCTGGTTGTTGAATGCCACTGTTTGTGGGCTCTGAGGTCAGAAGAGATGTGAAATGCCTTCTCGCATCCATTTTTTTCACACTTGAAAGATTTGGTGCCAGAGTGGCAGCACAAAAAGTGACTACTGAGGTATGCCGTAATGTTAAATGTCTTTGGGCATTGGTTACATTAGTGCAATTTTTCATCTGTATGATGTACCTGGTGATGATTTTTAAGTTGACCGCCACTATTAAATGCCTTCCCACATGACTCAACCTGACACTTGTAAGGAAGTTGTTCCCCTGTGTGCATTCGCTTGTGAGATTCTAAACTTATTTTGACTGAGAATGTCTTGCCACATTCATCACAGCAGAAGGGTTTCTCCTTCAGGTGTACAGATCTTTGGTGAACCAACAATTGTCTCTTGTACTTAAAGCCATGTCCACAATCTTGGCACACATATGGTTTGACAGTTGAATGGCACATTTTGTGGGATTTGAGTGCTGCAGGAGTTTGAAATGTCTTTTCACATCCATCTTTATCACACTTGAATGCTCTGATACTTGTGTGTTTGTGAATGTGATTAACCTCACACTTGAGAGATTTGGTGCCAGAGTGGCAGCGTACGAAGTGACTTCTGAGAGATGTCCTAGTACTATATGTCTTTGGGCATTGGTTACATTTGTGCAATTTTTCATCTGTATGATGCACTTGGAGATGATTTTTAAGTAGACCAAGCCTATTAAATGCCTTCCCACATGACTTGACCTCACACTTGTAAGGCAAAACTCCAGTGTGAGTTCGTTTGTGACAGTCCATTGCCCCTTTGGTAGTGTATGCCTTCCCACATGACTCAACCTCGCACTTGTAAGGCAGACCTCCAGTGTGTATTTGTTTGTGACAGTCCATTGCCACTTTGGTTGTGTATGCCTTCCCACATGACTCAACCTCGCACTTGTAAGGCAGATCTCCAGTGTGTATGCGTTTGTGCACTTCCATAATAGTTTTGGAAAAAAATGTCTTGCCACATTCATCACAACAGAAGGGTCTCTCCATGTGTACAGATCTTTCATGAACCAACATATTCCTGCGACAAATGAACCCATTTCCACAAACTTTGCATGCAAATGGCTTTATTGATAAATGCCTCTTTTTGTGAGCTAGGAGTGCTGATGCAATGTAAAATGTTTTCTCACATCCATCTTTATCACACTTAAAGGATCTGATGCCAGCATGCCGGTGCATGTGAACTTCTAATCCTTGTTTCCGGTTAAATGTCATGTTACATTGGTTACACTTGTGCAATTTTTCAGATATGTGGTACACCTGGTGATGATTCTTTAGCTGGAATTTCCATTTAAATGCCTTCCCACATGACTCAAACTCACACTTGTTAAGAAGTTCCCTGGTGTGTGTGCGTCGTTTGTGATAGTTCAATGTTGTTTGGAGAAAGAATGTCTTGTCACATTCATCACAGGGATGGCGCTTCTCATTCAAGTGAGCAGAATTTTGGTGATTCAAGAGGGATGTGCGATACCTGTAAGTATTTTCACATATCTCACAAGAGAATAGCTTGAGCCCCAAGTGAAGCTTGCAATGTTTGGACAAATTGTGGTGATTTGCAAATGTCATTTGGCACTCACTACATGTGTAAGGGGGTCCAGCTGCCCAAGCTTGTGCGCCAGAAAATTTTACATTTTTTGAGCTAGTTGTGCATTTGATGGAAACATTTGCTAGTTTACCCTGGCGAGGATGACATACTGTTCGATTAACTAGTGTGCTTGGCTTGTCAAGACTAAAGACATCCTCTTGAGCTTGAAGAAAGCAGGCTGAGGTTTCCAAAAATTGTTCATTCATTAGATCAGTGGAATTTATGGAATTATCACATGAGAGAGCAGACACCATTTCTTCTCCATTATCACAATTGGGTTCATGATTCACAGGAACACACTCACTTTGATCGCCTGTATTACTCCCTCTTCTTGAGCTTGTTGTGAGCTTAGCAGGTGTGATTGGTAGCTTGGATTTGTGAATCTTAAGCAATGGTTGACCAACAGCTGTGCTTTTGGTTGCAATGACCTTTAACATATCCACTTCAGCTTGAAGAAAGAGGGGATCAGAATCATGAACTTGGTTTTCTTGTAAATTTGTAAAGGTTGTGGAATCAATGGTGGAATCAGTCACAAATTCTTGATCTCCAGAATTTTGGTCTAGGCTCAGATGAAGACAATCAAAATTGCTTAACATCTCTTTATTCTTTAGTCTACTTGTTTCAGGGTTTTGTTGGGTTACAGTCATCTGTGTCTTGCCCTTTTCAAGTAAAATGGCAACCTGCACAGCCTCAATAAGCATTTTAAAGTTGGATTCCCTTGCAACATCCAGTAGACCTTCTAATTGTTCATGTTGAACAAGAACCTGACCTTGGTACAGGAACTCTACCATCAAGTCAAGACTGTCATTCTTGGGATAAAGGGAGGCAGCTGGAGTGGCTGGTGGGAAGGCATTGCCAGGTGACAAGAACACATCAAGTAGAAGTCTGTGCACACGGACTGTGCTGCCTCCCCACTCAATGTTGCAATCCACTTTATGTTTGGCCAAAAAACAATTCCAAAGGCCGCCAACCAGCATCCTGTTGTGAGCATCACTAGCAACAGTAATAAACTGGGAAGCACACATGTTGATTTGTGTTGTGGTGGGTTTGACCAATCAACTTCTAGAAAGAAACAAAAAATGATTTATGTTACTTGTCTAATGTGAAATGAATACAGAGCATGTCTACTGTATATTCTCTACAAGACACTAGTTGCAGAACATTTCTTGAAACATGGAACTAATGGTCAAAAGCTATCTTATATTACAAAACGGGATGTAAAATTACAACTACAATATGTACCCACAAGCAGACCCTCATGGCCGAATTGTAGGATTCCACCATTCCTCCTTCTTTCCATTATCATTTGCCCCCTGCCGCTAGAGTGGTGGCCATTACAACAAGAAGATGGTGCCACCATATGATGGCCAAGGTTGGGGATTATGCGCCTTGATGCTGCATCACTCCTACCTTATTCCCAATTTGGGCTAGTTGGCCCAAAGCTGCTCTCTTGTGGAAGAAAATGGAATAGCTCAAACTTTGACAAAATAAGTCCGCAGTATTGAGTTAGCTAGTTGTGCCTGTCCCAACATTATGGATTACAATGCTTAAATGTTAAATTACAATGATAGTACAAACAGTACAGATATACTTAATAAACATATCAAATAATTTTATACCTCACAATTTTATAAGAGTCCTCACCTGAATGTGCCTGAACTGATTGAATCCATCATAGATTAGCTCGTCGTCCACAACATTATGAACGTAATGAAACTGTAATGAACATTTGTTGATAAAGTGAATAAGGAGTTCTGATTTAAGCTGCAGGATTATTGTTGGACGTCGACATGAGCTAGGTTCCAGATGTGACAGTCGGGCACCACCGTACAATGAAGATAGAAATTTGCCCAAGAAGCACAGGCCTCAGCAGGACTGCTACAGCTCTGGTTTTCTCACTTGGCAGACTCCTAATGCTGAACTTGTGCTGACGATGGAAGACTGATCTAGGCCTCACAAAAAGGACTATCGCCGTGCCTCAGGATGTGGTGTGAGCTCTGATGTGAACTTGGTGATGTACGAACTTTGCAAATCGCACTTTGCATGGGAAAAGTGTAAATTAAATGTGTGATGATAGATTCGAATGGTAGCTTGGGCTATTTTTTAAACTTAAATTGGAACATGTTCAACTTTACCAGCAAGTTAATGCTACCAGTACCGACTGCCCTATTGAAATTTGCTCGCTTTTTACCAGATGTTTATGTGTGTGCTTCGCTACAATGACAAATGTGACGTTACAATAATCGTAGGCCTCGCAAAGTGCTGCTAAAGAGGTGTCAAGTGGTTAGCGTGATCGTGGTTTCGAATCCAAGTTCTGTCCGAAGTAAAAATCGTGACCGCGCCTGTAGGATATCTGCTGGACACATTTTTTTTAATTCACTGAGGGGCACATTTTCACCAGTACCCCACAGACCAAAGCCCGCACCGGGAATCAAACCCGGGACCGCAGAACAGTCCGTCATAAACCAACTGTGCCACGAGGGGTCGTACAATTAAATTAAATAATAATAAAAAACTAAAATGTTTAAAGTACCTATCCTAGACAGCATAGGTTAGGCAAAATAAACAGTTACCCCTAGTCTTCACTGTGCAGTGTGGGCCTAGTTTATCAATATATTTGTTTTAATTACAATCAACTGTAGTCGACCACACTACAGGTAGGTGCTTAAGGCACTATGTGAGGGGTCACGACCAGTACCCCGTAGTTCTTTTGTCTTGTTAAGGATGTTACGATTGTTAGCTATTTGTTAAGGAGATCCACCAGCATTTCCCACAAATCGATTCTAGATAGCCTGCGATGCCAAAGTAGCCTTGTCGAGGTAGCCTAGCCAAGTAATCTATGATGCCAATGTAGCCTAGCCTAGCAACCTACGATGCCCAGGTAGTCTAGCCTAGTAGTCTTTGCTAATGCATTATAACAAAAGAAAAACTGTTTCTGTTGTAGCACCTAGTTCTTGTTTTTGATTATGATTAATCTCCAGTATGAGCGTGGGTACATATTGTAATTGATGTGGCAGTTCATCACTCATAGGCCTAGGCAAGGTCAATGAACGACATCCACATGCATTTCTATTTTCATATTTTGTCATATTTTGGTTCCTATTTCCCTAGAGTGTGTAGACAGTGAAATGGCCTGACAGAGCTTCAAATCCAGAGCTTTTTAAAATAAACCCATTTCTGTCCTCAACTGGTCTTTCGACCCCCGCCATAGGCCCCTCTCTTGGGGGCTGCTTGCGGGTAAAATTTGTAATTGTAAGCGCCTCGCCATCTGAAGATGATACAGCTATTACGCAGGAGCAGTCTCGGTGGTGTAATGGTTATGGTCGAGCTGTTATTCCAGTGATTGCGGGGTTCGATTCCCGACCGAGACCTCTGGAATTTTTCAGGCGAGAGAAATTCCTATGCACGCCTTCCTTCAAAATGGAAGTAAAGCCGTGGGACCCGTGCCTGTACGATTTTAGGTACACATTGAAGATCCCTACCTAGGTAGCTTATACTAAGCCAGTGCTAGGAAAAATTACCAGGTCACCACCTGGGGGGGGGGGTTTAGGGTGAACACACTGGTGGACCTCCTTAACAAATATCTCAAACTACATAGGAGCATTCAAGGTATGTGTGCTACATGTTGGCTGCTCTCCAGCGCCAATTTGAAATTGGCAATTAAGGTGACACGCTATATTGCGCTTTGTGCAAGATTATTAACCCTTTAAGCGTCACATGTCTCATTCACTCCCCAAAGTCACATGAACCGGAAGTCGTAGACACTGAACAGTTGGTAATTTGGAAAGGTGGCAAATAAGGCTGTAAAATCGGGCCAGGTGGGATCATATAATATAAATTCTGGCAGCACAGCTCCAGCACCAATCCGACAATGCTGGATGGATGCAGGAATTGCGACTCCAGCATGCAGTGCTGGAATGAGGGGGTCGTCCAGAAGCTGGTCCAGCTGCTTCCAGTTGATGGCCCCCTTCTTCTGGTACAACACACTGAAGTTGTGGCTCCCGCATCAATCCAGCAATGTCGGATTTGGCCTGGAGCTGTGACCAGCATTGGTTTCAGCCTACCTGCTTTATGGTTCATTTTCGATGCACTGATTCCACACTCAGAAGCACTTTCACGATATCCAGGGGGTCTGGGCCAGCATTGTAATTATCCATGGTGCTGGTGCTGGGCCACGGAAGCCCCTAGATGCAAAAATTGGCCATGCTGGATGGCCAGAGGGCAAGTTTTGCACTGATACTGCCACTGGGCGCACACATAATCCCGCACTTTCACTTTTCTTCACTTGGACAAAATCACTGCTGGACCAGATATGTATCCAGCAGTTATTTCGTCACTTTCCAGCACTTATTCTGGAATTATTTATGTGATCCAGCAGTTGCTGGATTTTTGAACTAAAATGATAATGTCTCAATGCAGCTGTAGTGCAACTGTGGTTAGACTGGCAGAGGAGTTGTCCAGACTACGGGCAGAGGTTGGTGTGTTGCGGGAAAGATTGGTGGAGTCAGATCTCCCCAGACAAGCTAGGCTCACCCCAAGTGTTACTCCTCTGACATTGAAGCATGGGGGTGCTAAGTGGGAGATTGCTAAACCTGGTTGTCCAGCTAGAGATGCCATCTTCTGAGCCAATAAGGCTTATCAACAGGTTTAATGGTCTACAAACAGAGCAGGACACACCAAAATTACCCAGGAGTATTGTTGGGCATACTGGAGGTGGGTCACCCTCTGCAAAGCCCAGAGGTAGAGCTAATAAGGGTGTTCTGCCAAAGGAGGGTAGGTCAGTTCTTGTGGTGGGGACAGCAATGTCAAATGGATTGACTGATGGTTAGTGCCAGATGGTGTTTGCAGGGACCAGGTGTCTGTGGTAAGCCTACCTGGTACTTGAATTGCTGATGTGAAGGCACGGATGGAAGGGATGCTCAAGTCTGAGAAGAAAAAGGTGATGGTTGTTCTCCAGGTGGGAGTAAATGACTTGGAGTCAGGGTCGGAGGTAATCCTCTGTCAGTTGGCAGACTTGGTGTGTCATACTAGGCTCTGCAGGCCAGGTGTTCAGGTTAGGGCAAGTGCAATTCCTGAGTGGTGTGACAAAGGGACCTTTGTCTGGAGCAGGGCTGTTGACATCAACAGTCGCCTGGACTGGCATGTGGTAAAGCAGGTGCTACTGTGCTGGACTGGTGGCCAGATGTGAACAAATTAAAATACTGGAGTAAGGATGGTGTACACTTCAGCCCAGTGGCTAGTGTACATGTAGGTCGACATATTGGGCAATGTGTTAAGAAGTTTTTTTAGGTTAACTGATGGGGTTCCAAAAGCAAAAATTAAAGTAGAACAACCAAGGCAGGTACTGCCATCACACGAATTCCTAGGGGGTGACCACAAATCAAACATATTGTCATATAGTGGAACTAATGAGGTCAGTTTACTCCAATTAAATTGCAGAAGTGTTAGGGGTAAGGTAAGCAAATTTCATGCATTAATTGAATCAGTGAGTGATGATATAGTGTTTGGAACAGTCATGGTTAGAGGAAACCATTGTATCCAATGAGGTATTTCCAGATAAATTCACGGACAACAGAAAAGATAGAGCCGATCAAAAAGGTGGTGGTGTTTTTATTGCACATCTTAACTGCTTTACCTTAGTGTGTGAGACTAAATATGAAGGAGAGTTTAAGTCAGTTTGTTGTTGTTAGAGGAGTCGCACCTCCGAAGGTGTCTGCCACCGAGTTCAGGGGTGAACTCGGTGGTTAGCGTGTTGCCACCCGATTGGTGGCAGCACGCTCGGAGGTTGTCCGCCCCCGCCACCAATTTCAGAGGTTGAACTTGGTGGTGTGCACGTCTCGCCACCTGATTGGTGGCGATGGTGACGCATCACATCACTCTAGGTGAGTGGGGTGGTGGGTGTGCAGAGTGTGGCCCGGTGGGGCCACCATGCACACCAGCACCACAGGAGCCACTAAATGGCGACTGTGGTGAAGTGCACAGGTTGAGCAGCCTGTGCACTAGTCACCGGGAAAAAGGTCAGCTGAGTCTGCCTTTGTTCACTAGTTTACTAGCTCACTTGTTCAGTTGTACTGTCATGTGCTATTGCCAGCTCGAATAAAGTGAACAACCATGTGTCGTGCACTACAACATTTCCCTGTCTCTGTACGATCTTAGCCAAGTCAAATTAGGCCAGCGGAATTAGGTGTTTTTGCCCCTCCTGCAGCAGCCTTCCAATGGGATTTCAACAGTTGTAGATTAATCTTGCACTTTGGCAAGAAGCTGTATATTCTGTATAGCTGTATCGGCCTCCAGATGCACCAGACACATGTCTAGAAGGTTTTATTGCAAGTGTTGAAAAATTGTTCTTCAATCACCCAACTGCAGTTGTTATTATTTGTGGAGACTTAAATTTGCCGGAGGTTAACTGGGAGACTTTATGTGTAGCAATAAAAATCAGGAAATTCTTCTGAGGCATCTGGGTTTTTAGATTTCCTGATGAACTTCTCACTTGAACAGATTGTGAAGTGTCCTACAAGGCATAATGCAACCGGGGAAATATTCTTGGTCTTGTTATTTCTAATATTCCTGAAGCAGTTAGTGATCTTGATGTTGTTGAAGGAATCAGTGATCACAAAGCTATTCATTTCATTGCCAACTTTCGGCCCCAAAGAGTGAAGCAGCCAAAACGTTGGGTAAAATGCTCCAAGAAAGCAGATTGGATTGGGTTCAAGGGGCTTCTTAATGACAATATAAAGGCTTTCGAAAATGATTCTGAGGGAG
>JAQGBY010006919.1:0-12425 GCA_034698785.1 Mycogona germanica | reverse complement strand
AATTCCCGGGACAATTGTTTGCACGAGGTAGTGTGACCGAGCGGGCTAAAAAATTCCTGGGAAAAAAGGAAAAGGGACAATTTTGTGCACGAGGTAGTGTGACCGAGCCAGTTAACTGGAAGCCACAGCAAGGCGTGGCCCGGGTCAGCTAGTATATATATATATATTACCATCAATATACGTACGACTCGTCGTAACGTATTGAGGTATTGAGGCTGACTATGGTTCGGCGGTCGTGGGTTCGATTCCCGGCGTGGGCTCTCGAAAATTTCGATTCCGGGGTACTGGACGTGCCCCTCGCATATTGCCTAAGCACCATGAGGGGTATAGAACGCCTGTAGTGCGGGGGACTACAGTTGATTAAAAAAAAATATATATCATCACGATTATGATGCGAGCAATCGAGATGGTAGGTCCAAGGAAAATGAACGATCCCTAGTCCCATGGCGTAATAATGCAATCACATTTATTTTGTTCCGACTATACAATATAACAACAGAAAGAAAGAATATAAGTAATATCCATCCAGTCGCACGACAATATAGAAATTCAGTCAACGAATAAATTTACTATTTTACTCGAGTTCATGAGCACACCGCACCGATGTATGGATAAACTGTGTAAACGGGACACCTCATTTACGGGCCCTCGGAATCGGAGGCGTGTTGGACGGTTTTTGTCAGAATGGTTTTCGACCATTCTGAGCTCTAAATTTTTTCACCCGGTACATTATATTAATTTTTCAGACGTCAATGTTGGATCTTAAGAACTCCTTTCTTTTTTTTTGCCTATGCGTTAAGGGGTTCCACCAGCGTTTCTGCCCTTATCCATCTCACCTCCAGGGGAGGGGACCTGATAATTACGCCTAGCCTTAATATCTAGGTAGAGATATTGAACGTGTACCTAACATCGTACAGGAACGTCCCGCGGCTTCACATTCATTCCAAACGAAGCCGCTTGTAGGAAATTCTCTCGCACAAAAAATTCAGGAACACCTCTGATAATCCGATGCGCTAACCACTCACTACACTTCTTGGCACCTCTGAAACACCTACCATGGAAGGCGTCTAGAGTAAGCGGTCGAATATACGAACAAATATAAAAGTGTATCGTCCATCCAGTCCTGAAAAATAATCCAAGACCAAAGAACAATTACAAGATTGAGAATATGCTCAGAATTGGTGGATTCGGGACAGCTCCAATTCTGATTATTATCACCCAGACGTCCTAAAAATCTTTCACATAAGAATACGCTGTTGAAACAACTTAAATCGGTACAATTACCGAATTCAATTCGTAAATTAATATAAATGAAAATAGCACTGCATGATATGAGCTTAGAGAAGAAATAGTAAAGATTTAGAAATTCAACATAATGTCGTCACATCAACTTGGCCAGCAACGTGTCAATTATGGGTGGGTCTGACACGCAACCTGACAGTCGGCATAGTCACTCCAATCTATGGCGTCACATATATGTGTGTACGCAAAATTGCGTTCTAAATAGAATGGGCGCAGCGAGGCGCTCGATAAATCACGTACCTTTGCCAGTGCCTTGGCAGGACCAGAACGCGCATGTAGGGCCTATGGACGTGAGACGCCCGCAAGTGCGGCAGGCACCACGCTGCTCAATCTGAATAAGCGGTGATGCTATGGCAACGCCCGAAATCAAAAGAAATCATGCGCGCGCAACACGAGCACGACGAACAGATTAATCAAATATTTTATTAATAATTGGGCGGGACCGCCTGTGATGCCAGATACGTCGCTCGTTGCACCCTTTATCAAACGCCGACGCAAGACCAAAATGTCGTGATGGAAATATGGCCGACTCGATTAGTCTGATCTTTGCAGAAAACATTGTTTCTGATGATTTCAGAAACATTTAGCACACATCAGTTACAACTGTATCTATAAATATCACAATTATTATTCGTGAAAAAAAATGATGAAATCTAAGTGTGGAATACCCAACTGCGCAGTAGATTTTCAAAAGCTGAACCAAGGTGGCAAAAACAACACTGAAATTGCCAGGCCTAAACACGCGACTCAAGCTAATAGCTATCAGTGAAGAGAAGGAATTGCCATGGTAAAAGCGCGACTTTTTATTGTCCGGAGCAAGCTGTACAAGAGATGGTTAGAAAGCAAGAAATTACTTTACGGAACAGAGCAAAGCAACCAAATTCCACGAGACAACAGGGTTCCAGTGGCCAATGCAAAGATGACAGATATCCAGGGTAGAGGTAATGTAGGCCATGTGGCACTGCTCCCTCGCTGGAGCAAGCAGCTGCTCATCCGGAGCAGGCATGGTGACATGGCTCTTCTGCAGCCGGTGCAGGTCAGTGGAGCCGGAGCTGCTGCTGCGGTGGAGACTGTGCAGATGTCCCCTTGAAAAGGACCTTGAGGCCGGCCTATGTCTTCCAGTACACCTAGAGCAGTCCAACTCCTATATCAGGCATGTGGAGGGTGCCATCCAGCTCCACCAGGCTTGAAACATCACATGGCCCTCTTCAGAAATGATGAGTCGGCAGCTGATAAAATGAAACAGCACCACCTTATGTCCCTTGGTAAGCTGAAGCACCAAAAACCGTTATGCACCTGGTGACATGTAGCTGGTTGCACTGTAATTGATGCACCAGCCACCCACCTCCAAGCTGTCCAAGGTTGCCAATGAATGTGTGGAGCACTAGGTGACATTTGACAATGACATGGAGGAGTACGTTGTTCAACACTACAGGAGGGTGGCTCCTGGTCACTCCCTGGCCAGCCCGACACAAAGTGGTTGCATCCCTTGGTGGAGCTCTTGCACTCACAACAGTCCTCTAACCTAGATATTAGATGATGAGCTCAGATAATGGTGGCGGCAGCCACAGCTGGATGAGGTGGATGGCTGCAGGTCCAGACAGTGGCAGATTGCAGTGGCAGCAGATGCACAACTCCTCTGATGGTGCACCTTTGGTGGCCCTTGGTGGCTTTGGGGCGCCCTTCCCTCCCACCTTGGTGCTGGGGTGCGAGCTACTTCTTGGCCACATCACAAGAGGTAATCTTGGTGGAGTCTGGAAGTGCTGGAGCATTTGGCAGTCCTGTTGGCACTTCTTGATGATGTGGGATGGGGTTAGTGGGTCCCAAGACTCAGGTAGAGTTCCAAGCAGGATGACCACCTTGTCCTAGTCACTTATGAGCAAGTTGTGTGTGATGGTCTGCTCTCTCATCATATCCAGCAGCTTCTTGATGTGGTCATGCATGTGGCCCGAGGTGTACATGAACATGTACAACCTCTAGCGGAGAGAGAGTTGGACACATTGCCACATTCATAGAGTTGAATCAAGGTGGTCCAGATGTCAAAAGCAGACTTTGGCTGGATCCGCTCTGGTTTTTTGGCAGTCTCTAAAATTGACTGAGTAGCCAAGGTTCAGATGCCCCACTCTTTAAAGAGGGCCTTCATCTTGACTGTCCAGGATCTAAAATTTGAGCTGGTAAGTAGCCTGTAGTGCGGTTGACTACAGTTGATGGAAACTAAAAAAAAAAAAAAAAAAAAGTAGAGGTGCATATGCCTTATAACCAGTGGGCCTTCACCTTGACCTGCCATGGTGGCCACACACACAAAGCAAAGAAGGACACGATGCACTTGCACTAAGTCCAAGTCAGTAATGACAAAAAAATGAAAAGTATCTATTAAAGGCAGCAAAGTTTGATGGTATTCAACCCCTCAGCCAAATCCCAAATAAACCAGATTCATATTTCTCTGCCATGAACCGGTTGCGCATAATTTTAAATTCTTGAGCGTGTATGAGCGCGAATTATAAATCTCGAAACACAAACGTGTCCACCTACAGTGTACAAAGGTGTTGATTGTAAAAGAAAGATAATTTCGAAGACTCAATACAAAATTAAAAATCTAACCACCAATTTCGAGTGAATGAACTTCCAACCAAATATACACATGTAGTGCGCATCTTTATTGTTGTGCTTCTAAGTATCATCTAGTGACCCGTGACCCGTCCTCCGTGTCATAAATAACTACACACAAACATACTAATAAATGCCTCGCCGCAGAAACGTTCAGGGGACCAGACTAGACTAGGCAAAAAATGAAATCCGCCTAAATAATTCCTTTGAAGATCGCGCGCCGGAATATATTTTTTCAAGTGACTTTCTCAAGTTTTCGTATATATACAAACTTAATAAGCATGTTTGCGTGTTGCGTGTGTTACGCTCGCCTCAAATTGTTTGGCAAACTTTATAGACTTGGCGGTCTGCGAGCTCTTTGTCGGTCCATTTCTTCTGACGTCATTAGGTGCCGTCAAATTTAGTTATTGCTCTGTGGAGGAAATTTGTGTGACATGTCCTCGTCGTCGTCGTCGTATGGGAGCGCGACCACTCGGAACTCGGACAGTCGAAGCCAGTACTCACACAATTATGAATTCTACCTAGGGCGCGTTCAAAACTTAGAAGAAAAAAATTGGTAATCAACAAAAAGTTTTATTTTTTAAGTAATTTTCAAATCGTTAAAAATATTAAGCCAGAAATCTTTCGAGTATCTGTTAATTTGCTTTACTGGATTACACATAGGGTACCTCATATAAGGTAGAGGAGTTCCTAGCAAATGGCTCGGGCTGGTTAGTGTGCAACTATAAATTTAAGGAACTGCAATAAATTTGTATTTTGCATAAGTCGTCCTGGCGACGTCTGACATCACAGGCTCCTAATTACGATTAAGCTTCTATCTTGTTTGCGCGACCCCAGTCGAAATGTCAAGTGAAGAAACTGAAAAACTCTTGGACAAGTTTTCAGAGCGCGCATTCAGCTCGGCGACCCTGTCCCCCCCCCCACCCACCTCCTGCACCGCCCACAAATATGGGTGTAGTGGGCGAAGGGCGGACAGAAGTAGTGAGCTGGGTGGAAAGGGTTTTTAAGGAGCGCGGGACACGGTAGCAGCAATCGAATGACGAATCGCCGTCATTTTCAATCGGCGAAATTTGGAGAAAGAGAAGTATGACAAATACTGTCACTAGATAACGACTTTTAGAGAGCAGCGCCACCCCATCGCCCTCTACCGGCTGATGTATGACCCTCGCCACGCATGGAAACGGACCGATGGTTCGTCAACAAAGAAAGTCTCACAAAATCAAGAAATTAGAATGGAAATAAAAAACAAGGACCAAACCTTAGCAAAGTTGTGAATTTGATGATAACAAATAAATTTGTGCCATAAAAGCACGGCCTAAAACATGGATGCGCGAATTAAAAATCAGAACAAATTTTTGAGCTGCTAATTCTTCTCTGCAATTTTTTTTTTTTTTTGCTTCCAATCAACTGTAGTCAACCGCACTACAGGCTTTATGTCCCCCTCATGGTGCTTAGGCACTTTGCGAGGGGGAACGACCAGTACCCCGGGATCGAAATTTTCGAGAGCCCGCGCCGGGAATCGAACCCGGGACCGCCGAAACCACAGTCAGTCGCTAAACCAACTGGGCCACGACGAGTCGTACCCCAATTGTCGTTCCCATGAATTAAATAAAACAAATGCACAATGTCGCACTGATGAAGCGAGGCTTTCTCATTTCTCCACATGGTTAATCGCGACCAGAATTGCTGACCAGATACGACCCCGGTTGCAAAATACCAAAAAATGTGTTTCCAGTTAAATCGCTAATCCTATACACGCATGAAGTGGCGATCGCTCAACGGATATACAGGAGGGAAGATCAGGAGAGAAGAAAAAGCAGATTCCGCCAACCTTTGAACAGGTATGGAGATAACCATGGTGTCTGTATCGTCCTGACCAGGTAGGTAGATACAGGACTATACATAGATGGTGGCTATTTGGCGGTGCGGGAAGGGGGGACTAGGGACTGGGGTGTTGTGCGCCCACCCAACGCAACCCGCCCCCGATAAATGTCACCGCTTCATCGCTCCTCGCCGATCTGTATGAAATACATATGTGCTCAAGTAACGGAATATGCACGGGATACCGAGGTCAACCTCGAGACGTTTCGATTCGTTTTTGGATTTCCAGGATAATAACTATACATTGAGATGCCGGATAAATATTCCAAGAACCGGGAAGAATAGTCAGCAATCATTAATTGTTGAAATCAGGCGCAGGTCTTTAAACAGGTTTATAGTTGAGTACATTATTATTGCGGACGATGTTAAGTAGTTGGCAAACTGGATTGCACAAGTGCGTGTGAGATTGTATCTATTCAAGGGGCAGCATTTTCGCAGATCGGCTTATTTGAGCTAGATGTAGAAGCGACAACAAATACTTTTTAATGCTTCTCATTAATATTAAGAGGAGGAGGTCCGTTCAACCAGAAATTTCTCAATAATTTCTATGAGATATTTGTTAAGAAGGTTCACTAGCGTGTTCGCCCTAAAACCCCTCCAGGAGGCGACATGGTGATTTTGCCTTGCCTAGACCTAGTATAAGCTACCTAGGGATCTTTAACGTGCACCTGACATCGTACAGGCAAGGGTCCCACGGCTTTACTTCCATTCCCAAGGAAGGCGTGCGTAGGAATTTCTCTCGCCCGAATAAATTCCGAGGGTCTCGGTCGGGAATCGAACCCGCGTAATAATTTCTCAGTCTCGGAAAAATTGAAATTATATCATTGTATCACTCCGGAGGTGCGATATGACATTTTAAAAAATGGTACGGAAAAATTACACCAATGAGAGACACGCTCATTGTAAAAGCCAAAGTTTTCTAAGAAAACAAAGGAAAGCATTTTAACATGATTATTGGTCAATTCTGCAATTTGAGTGGGCGTGTTTAGTCTATTGCTGACTCTTCTTCGGCGCGAACCGGCGCACCAGTCGCTCTACCTGATACGGGTGCACCTGTGCCCTGCACCACTCCAGCACCCGAATCAGGTAAGAGGCGGGAGGGAGGGGTGGCTCCCACACAAACGTCGAATTAAGAAATGCCGCCACCACTGACAGCCGCAAATCTCCCTCTCCCTCCAGGACCCCCACCCCATCCCAATTGCTAATCCCAAAACGGGGCCTCCCTCGCCCATCTCATCCCCCCCCACACACACATAACCAATTCTACCAAAGCCCCGAACTGTAATATTTTGCCTGTAAAATGCCACTAATATTGAGAATCCCCGTGGAGAGGGGTTCACAAGTGCCGACAAAACCGCTTGGTGCCAAATAAAAAAACGAGAACCGGTTCCATACATCGAACAACTAGCGACACTCGACGGTGGCAAAAAATAACAATTATAGGCCGATTGGCCTGAGCCCAGGCACAAGCTCAAGCCGCCCGTCCGACAAACGAACGCATTTTCCAATACATATTTCATATTAGCAATATCTGTAATGTATTATCGATTTGATATCGAAACTATTTGCATGAAATAAAATAAAGTATTTTTTAAAAATCTATGACTGAATTTTAACATTACACAGTGTCCGGTGCTGTCCCGGAGACAACCCCTATTTCATTATGAATTTATTATGAATTTATTATGAATATTTTATTACACAGTGTGTCTACAAAGTAATGAGTGATTTCGCATTGCCAATGTCAGGTGCACCATCAAGCTGGAAACACGAAGCGACTCATCTCGTAGTCTGCAGTTTGCCGATTTAACTTTCCTTACGCAAAGCAGGTATTAAGATTTCAGGCCATGAATGAGGGTATGTCAAAAGGTTATGTCTTGGATTTGAAGAGTGAGCAACGAAATGCAATTAAGTTTTGTTATAAGGTCGGTAAAAATGCTACTGAAACATTTGAGATGGTGAAGGCACTTTATACAGAGAGCAAGCACTATCACGCCCTTAAGTTTTCCGATGGCATGCACGGTTTCGTGAAGGGCGCGAGGATATGAGGACGGCTCTAGGATTGGGAGCCCTAAAGAATGTCGAAAAGAGATGAACATTGCGAAGATTCGACAAATACTAGGTGAAAATCGTCACCTCTCTCTAGGAATGATAGCAGATAAGGCAGAAAAGAATTCGACGAGTGCTGGACATTGGCAGGGCTGCATCTGGCGATTGGTTCCTCTTAAGAGCACGAGAAAGCCGCTTCTCCATAATACGCGCATCACCAAGGAGTTTTTGGCCTAAAAAATATGACTGTGATTCACCTGATTTGGCTACTGTCGATTACTTTTTGTTCCCAAAAGTAAAAATCAAATTGAAGGGTCGTTATTTTTAATCAATTTTGAATATTAAGAAAGCTGTGGCATAATTGAAGAACATTCCGAAAAAGGACTTCTACCGGGACATCCAAAAGTTGTATGATCGTGCTAATACAATAAGGAGGAATGTATGTTGAAGGCTAACAAATAAAATGTATCATTTCTTTCGTGTAACTATTTTTTTTAATCGAATTAGTATCATTAATTTTTGAGCTCACACTGTGTATTTTACGATGTCATTGTAATCAATACCTAGGAATGCCTATAGGATGATTCTGAAATTAAAACACTCAACAAGTACGACGATACGACTCGTCGTGGCGCAGTTGGTTTAGCGACTGACTGTGGCTCGGCGGTCCCGGGTTCGATTCCCGGCGCGGGCTCTCGAAAAAATTTCGATCCCGGGGAACTGGTCGTTCCCCTTGCATAGCCCGAGCACCATGAGGGGACGTAGCGCCTGTAGTGCGGTTGATTACAGTTGATAGGGCCAATAAAAAAATGGTGAGCAAATACTAAAAATCAAAGATGTGTTATAATAAAATCGAGAAAGTCGCTCTAGGAAAAACATGAATATTTTCATGAAAGTTGTTATGCATGACAGTGAGAGCTAGTAGTACGAGTGAAGAGTATATGAATTATTACCAATAAAATATTTGCTGCCACTTGCAGTTTAAGCGGGACAAGGCACATCGTTCCATTTTTAGAACTAGTGAAATAACCAGTCGGCTGTCCTTGTCATGGCAGTAACATAATTTTAAAATATTTTAAAACACTGCGACACAGTGCTTGACCTTGCTTGAGAATTCTCAAATGTCAATGAAAATTTTGGAAAGGTGGCTTACGAGATAGCAGTCGCTTTCTTCAAATCACGTGACCGAATAAATGCTCTAAACGTCCAACGAGCCCTCTACATTGAACCCTGAACATTCGAAATTGTTAAGAATAGCTTAAGAACAATTGAGATTTGATCAGATTTCCTCGACAGTGTCGTTTGAGGATCTACCGTTCAAACTCGTCGTTGAAACCCTCGTTGCACTATGATTCTTAAGCATATTTAAGATGGGAGAATTTCCATTCGAGAACGAGACAACCCCGATTTACACCACTATAAGATTTGCCGCCTCAATTACAAATGTGTTGCTGTAATATCGAAGATAGAAACACATCCTTTTCACTCGCCTATAGACAGACTAATCGGTGGTACGTGAGAAAAATTGCATGCCATGCGCTCAATCCTTATTGGTGAGACAACGAGTGTACGCGGAATGTAATCTGCATATAAACAGCAAGACAAATGCGCTAATTCTTCATGGCCACTAGGTAGGGAGGCGCGAGCTAAAGGTGATATGTCAGGTGGGGCGAAGAAAGCGCTCCTCGTCACCCACCTCCTCCCCCCGAACAACAGGTGTGGCTGTGACGCTAGTGTTATGGTAGCAGGGGGGGGGGTGAAGAAAGAGAAGATTCTTTAGTAACACCTCGTATAGCGCCTGCGGGTCACGCCTGCTGTTGTATAGCGAAGACTATGAGAGAGAGACTCGTCTTCGTCATTAAGTGGAAGTGATTTACGGCAGCGGAGACAATGAGTGTGGAGCAACCCCGGGGGTGGTGGCCGTGGTGGTAGTAGTGGTGGGCAATGCGCGGCCACCGGCGAGTGCAAAAAGGTGGATCATACACCGGACATGCATATAAGGATAAATGTGTTTATGGAACTGGAAGGCTGTGTGATTTCTGAGAGACTATGATATTTGCTAGGGAGGGAAGACCGGTAACCCTCCCCCCCTCCTCATTCGAGAGCCCGGTAATTTGCCAAACCCAGACTTTTAGTGTACGTAAGCCCTAGGTGGGGAACTTTAACGTGTACCTGATATCGAACAGGCGCGTGTCTCACAGCTTTGGTTCCATTCCTAAGGAAGGCGTGCTTAATAATTTCTCTCGCCCGAAAAATTCCTGAGGTTTCGGGTCAGGAATGAAACCCCGCGTCACCGGCACAAATGGCGAGAACGCTCACTCACCATTATGAGAGCGCATCGTCGGTTGTGCACCAATTAGGTTCGTGACACCAATAAATATCCGTAGTCCTTATGACGTAGTGCTTCAGTGCAAAGCGAGGGACACATTTTCTCAGCGGTACCAGGTGATCGAATAAACGAGCTTCCGTACCGAGAATCGAACCAGAGACCGTCGCATCACCCAGAATGTCTCTGGATCGGCGTCGAATGGCATAGTAGTAAGCGTGCGTGCTTCCTATGTCAGTGATCGTGGGTTCATTTCCGACCGATACCTTCGGAACGGTACGGTTTCTTTAGGAATGGAAGATAATCGTGTCCCGTACCTGTTCGATAACATTACACTCTAAGGATCAAGCCTATAAAAGCCGTACGAAGGAATTTCGAATGCAGGAATGAATTTCACTTCTGAAACAAACAACTGATTCTGAAACAAACGCACAAAACATACACAATCGATATTGATCGTCTTTGATAATTAACTAACAGTGCGTCAGAGCTGAGCGGACCACGGACCGTCTTTCTATTTTGGTTGGCAGGAGGGCACCACATTACCTCATGCCAAGCGAACACGTCATTGGTGTTCCATGTGGTGAGATGAGAAAGCCGGTGTATGATGAAAGGAGGAGGAAGATCGAGCAGACCCATCCTACAACAATAAGACACACACCGTTGCAATAATGACAAATAGCAAAACATACTCACAGCACATGGTAATAAAAACGCACGGGCGATAAAAAAAACTAAAAATGAAATTTCACCGAAAGCCAACAGGTGCATCAATCTAATAAAAGGCGGAGAATGTACAGTAAGAAAAAGAAACACATTTAATTACGAATCCTTTCAGTTTAGACGTGAGCAGTCACATAAAATGATGCACAAAGCAGCTGAAATAAAGGAGAAAGAATCCCAGAACAGCCCAGAGATCACGAATTTGATACATTTTGGTTTTCAAGACTGTACGGAATGGAACACGAAGGCGACCTGTAATTTTGGCGACCAAACCGATATCATGGATAATTAATGGCAATGGCGATCAGTTCCCAGATTTTGAGTCTCCCTCGTTGCATGTAGCACCCATCCCACACTAAATCTGAGGTAATGAACTCATCACGCCTGATTCAAGTACGCGGCTGGATATACGGAGTGGTGGTACGTGGGGGAGGTGGGTGGAGATGGACGGGCGGAGAAGCAGACACACACACACACAGTCCGAGCGAAATTCTCGAAGGCCAATAAAACAGCGGGTGGTAATTCACGACTCAGCGCGCCGGCAGCGCCTCTCAGCGGCCCAATGAACCAATGCAGCAGTTGGTCGGACGCTGGCTTGGCTCGACCCAACGAAACTCATTAGCGAGATGGACCGCCGCAGGATGCACCTCCATCACCACGCAGGGGGGCGCAGGTGGAGGGCGGAGGAGATATGCGTTGTGCGCATCGGGGTGGAGCAACGATTTTCTAAATTCGGAGGTGATACAACTCATCCATGATGTCTGCGCCTTTATAAAAAAATATTTCATCAAATATAATATAAAAAAATACAATGCGTACTACAGCACGTGCACATTTTTTTCTCTTTCTTCTGCTTCTTCTTCTAAAGAACAATTTACACGATGGCGCTCTTCACGTTTTTGATCCATGGAATGAATTAACGATTCGTTCGACACGCGCCTGTTGGACCAAAAACGAAATTGCGTTTTCACGTTAGCAACATCTTGAGATTGGGCGACGTTCGAGATGAACGATAAAGCTATGAGAGATTTATCTTACCATGATGATAATATACCTTCTGAAACTAATCGGGGAAACGTTTCAAAGATACTTGCGCATGATCCGGATATCTAGAAACTCCACGAAGATATGCGAGTGGAATTTCATTTACGGAATCGCGAAAATTGTTTGATTTTAAGTGAAATTACATCTTAAAAATTGTACGACGCGTCACGACAGCTCTGTTAGTCATTACACATAACATCCTGATAGCTTTTTCAACAATCTTTATAATATGACAAGTGGGGGTAGAAGTCGATGGAGTAAATATTATAAAGAAATAAAAATTGAATGGACGCAATCTTGGACTCGGCTATGAGTGGCAAGGTTTTTACTTTTGCAGCTCCCAAAAATGGCAGTGATATCAAAACATATAATAATACAGTATAATAATCCTATATTATAAAACAAAGAATTGGATATTGGTGTGCAGAGCAAAATTTCAGAACGGCTCAATGAAATCGCATAAAAATGAACATACCGTAAGTACACCATCATA
>JAQGBY010006918.1:0-12426 GCA_034698785.1 Mycogona germanica | reverse complement strand
TCGTTCCCCCTCGCACAGTGCCTAAGCACCATGAGGGGGGACGTAACGCCTGTAGTGCGGTTGACTACAGTTGATTGAAATTAAAAATTAAAAAAATATACAAAAAGCATAGGACTAAGGGTAAAATAATTGATGATTTCCAATGTCGTAAGTTCCCATTTCGAGTCACAAATAAATCATTTGAATTTTTTTCTTTCTTCACGAAGACATGCACAAATAAAAAACGGTAGCTGAACCGGCCAGATTTTATTCTGGATGACAACTTCTTTATGAAAGAGGCTCGGAAATTATCTCGCGAAACGCGTTTTTCCTGTATCGTTAAATCACTTTAGTATTTAATTGAGCTGCCAAATATGTTATTAATTGCATGGTGCCATCTGTATACCGTAAAGGATTGAATATTGTACAAATTGCTGTTATTCAACGTCAATTTGTAATATTCACCAGAATAATTAAATTGTGTATTTAAAAAAAAAAAGTAGTTGGCATTGAGAGGTCGATTAAAAATTCGTATCAGGTTCGGAAACACAAGGAACAAGTAATGGGTTACTCCCGTGTGGGAGAATACTATTTTGTCAATTTCATATGACGATCACGGATCCCGAGAATCAAAATTAATAATTATACATCGAGTCATTTGAAGTATAACGAGAGGAGGGGGTCAACACATGAACTATAGAGGCCAAGTATAGGGGGACCCCCTCGTATCAGGACAGGATTGAATGGTGTTTAACGCTGTGTCAACTGACGTTGCCAGCGGCACGTCATCGGAAAAATCCACGAACGCGACGACAGTCAATAACAGAAATACATAATTAGACTATATACAATATATATGTAAAGGTTGTTTGCACCTACATTTGGATTGTTTCTCCGCCTCCCACGTTATAAAGTCCCTGGTCAGTTTCACTCGGTACCGTTTGCCATTGTTTTCGAACGTGTTGGTCAGCAGCACTGCACGGGGATGCTGGCCGGCGTGCGGAGCACTTTCGCTACCGTCCATCGCGAACCACTCGAATGAGCCCCATTAACGCCGACCTCGAACGGCGCGACGACGGCGACCGAAGGGAAAACATGGAACGCTTTACTACGTAGACATACGTCACGTCTAGCCTCTACTCGAGGGGTGTCTGGTATCGGCCAACGACTTGACTAGAGTGATGCGTCCAAATGCGTTTGTACGACTCGCCGTAGCCCAGTTGGCTTAGCGACTGACTGTGGTTTCGGCGGTCCCGGGTTCGATCCCGGGGTACTGGTCGTTTCCCCTCGCAAAGTGTCTAAGCACCATGAGGGCGACGTAAAGCCTGTAGTGCGGTTGACTACAGTTGATTGGAAGCAAAAAAAAATGATAGACCGGTATGCGAATACTGAAGCATATTTATGCTAGTACAAGAAGGGTACCCGGCTTTGCCTGGTTGGCACATACAGTAACCACCAATGAAATCTGTCCCAAGAAATCACCAAGAGGGCGCAATTGCAGTGAAGGCCGTCAACATATGTTGTTTTTTTAAAAATTTGAACACATGTTTATTTACATAAAACACGTCAGCGGTACCGGTGACTTACACCAAACATATGTTGTAGAGAAAGAAGGTAAAAATCCTTCACATGCCAGGAAAGAAGCGAAAGCAAATAATTTTCTGGTATGCCCTGAATGAACGACTACAACAGAGATACCCAAATCGTTTTGAAGTTACACATCTGAGCGTTCCAAATTTCGCACCTTTTGAAATATTTTCTGGTTTCGAATGACCAATTTGGATGGCATAAATGTGTCATCAATAAATTTTGTGGCACTCAAACATACGCGTGTCCGGTTTTTTTAAGTTAGATGGAAACATTTGATGATTTTGATGAATCTTCAAGCAAAATCATTTAGAAAATTATGCGTATTAATTTTTTTGTTTTTTGCAAATATGGCATCCACGTAAATCCCATGCACATTCAAGAAATAAAGCGTGGACATACATTTCTTATCGGAAGCATGCGATTCCTTAGAACATATACGTGAGTTACCGTTAACTTAATTTGCACCTACCAATTAGCGAAGCGCGCCACGTTTTCAAAACGGATTAACTTTGCTTATCGCAATTGCTTTTATTTGTTGTGATCGAATGCGCTAGAAGCAGGATCGATGTTTTACGGTGCGCGTCACAAAAATAATGTAGTCAACTGTTTGGCAACCGCTGCTGTAACAGACAAATGTTGTTAGCCTCTTCATGGGTACCATTTTGGCGAGCCAATGAAAATATACAGGGTGACCCCATTAGTTTAGCGTAGGAACATACAATGTATGAGGCGGTGAATTTAATGTTTTTATTTTTTTTAATTCACTGAAGTGTATATCACAACAGGAATATTCTGTACCCCTCTCGGTCCTTAGGCACTATGTGAGAGGCACATTTTCACCAGTACCCCGAGCCAAAGCCCGCGCCGGGAATCGAACCCGGGACAGCCGAAGCACAGTCCATCGCTTAACCAACTGCGCTACGACGGGTCGTGGTCTCGACGGGTCTGCGCTACGAATGGTAGTGTTATTGTAATCTTGGCATGCTAATTTGAAAGAAATTGTCACGAGAGCCAAAGCTTATCGGTGCGCCGTCAGAAGACACCAGAAGTTGGATAGGTTAACGGAACCGATATTTCATTACCGGTAGATTCGATTCTGTAACGTTTTGAATGATTGCTTGAAGACTTAAGAAGATTTTTTGAAAGCGAATTTTTTTACATTTCAAAACATTTTTTCTTCCATTTTTAAATTGATCAAGTGTGTGCGATTGTGCCCAAGCACATCATCCGTAATGATGTGCATAAATGTGCATTTATTAAAAGCGGGGCAGTGACATTTCAGACACTTAGATGACAATTGGATGTTGTAATCTTAGAAGTGCCGAATAGTAGTGCATGGGGGCGTTGGGATTGCTTCTACCGTTCATCATTGTAGGCGGGTTCAAGATTGGAGTCTGGAAACGCCTAACAAATATCTTCAGAAGAGTGCGCGCAAATTATTATGACCAATGAATTAATCGAATTCATCGTTTTCGTTTTACTTTAAAAAGACATTGTTACAATTAGACTTGTAAGAATTATTTGTTTAATGCTACAAGAATTTTCATAATTTATTTTTCGGTGTACACCATTTTAAAGATGGACGAAGTTAATGTTACTTTTTCAACTTTTTGTAATTATCTTTATACTAATTTTAGTTGCATTTATTTGTCGCAAGCCTAGCTCAAAGAAATATTTAATACTTCACTGTAACGAATTTGACGCTTTAGAATTTATTCCAGCACTTCGTAAAACCACTTGTTTACGATGTAATAAGAAGACGTGTTTTAACTGGTTGAAACGCGAAAAAAGAAAACTAAATCAGAACATAAAATGAAAAGAAGTTCTAAAATTGCCATGTTAACTTTGTGATCGAAAAACGACAAGAAAGCTCAGGCACAATTTGTATCATGTTTTCAATGGCATAGATTTCCCATATGTTTTATTATGAATAAAAAATGCAACCATAACAACTAAGTATTTTAATACGTTTGAATTTAACACTTTCACACACATGTTTATTTACACATTAAAGAATTCGTAAGACCACCTCACCCACCTTTTACCAATACGGACATTACTTAAAACACAATGTCAAAACGAAGGAAATTCAAACAGGTGCATTATTAATCAGATTTGGACATACAAGTATATTATCTGCCAAAATGGCGTGATTGTACGAGTTTACAATGAGCATGCATATGCCATATCCAAAATATTTTCCCTTTTGCTTGTTTCACTAATAGCACATATTAAAGTTAGCGATGATTGCTAATATATATTTTTATGACGTCAAAAATACTACGTTGCTCCTATCAAGTACATTATTTCACGCCGAAGAGTTAGAGAAAGTTAAAACTAAAATTTTGATCATAAAGCGATTGGAATGTTTGCGTAGCTCTAAAATCGGAACATACTTTACAACCGATCAGGTATTTATGACGCTTGTTACTTCCATAAATTACAATAAATTACATAATTCCATAAATTACAGTGAATGATCTGAAATTTATTTTGTCACAAAATAGAACTTCATGAATAATTAGCACAAAATATTCCTAATATTTGCCAATATATGACATATTTTGTGGTTCAATAACATATTCATTCCTTCATATTTGGTAATTTATGACACAACGTAAATGTATTTGCTAAAAACACAAAAAAATGCATTTAAATTAATGTTGGTGAACATTGTGATATAACGCCATGTCATTAACGCTATTCTAGAAATGCAAACAATAAAAATAAACACTTTCTCATCAAAATGGTGCAAGGCACAGCTGCTCATTAATTTGCACAAGTATTTTGGTCTTTACAGCTCAATATCTGAAGCATACTAGATAATAGTGCAACAGTTGTCAGATTTAATTATTTTAAATGTAGCATTACAAATATAATGCTCATTCAAATAAAAATATCCTGAAAAAAAGTGCAGTTTGTGTTATTCAGTTAGTACCAATGTAGTATTTCATCGCATTATCACAATCTCAATAAATAATAGTACCATTCTAAAAATTTCTATCAATGAGGCCAAAATCATTTCTCCTATGGCAAGGCTTGGCAATATCTTAAACTTTTGAAATCAACTACCAGACAATGAATTAAAAGCATATAATTGGTTATGGCATTCTCATAATGAATGATTATTTAGGGTAGTCGTATCTTTATATTTACACAAGAACGAGGAAATACATTTATACTCTTATTAAATTGCACGGCTTGACATTTAGATGTTAATTAAGATAAACCCTGGAGATTGCCCTGTATAGACCCAATAATCACGTTCACAAATTGTTACTGATTTGCAGTTTTATAACAATTATTTATAACACGTCCAAACTAATATTATCACAATGATGGGAGTTCTCCTGGAATAAAATATATTAACTACAGTATTTTGAATATATGCAAATGCAATAATTAAAAATATATTACCACATCAAAACAAATTGTATTTTACATTTATGTAGGAATATTGAGAATGACAAGAAATTCCATGATAAAAATTGAGGTGTCATTATATTAAATTAAAAAATTTAAATATCAATTTAAGCCAGATGTCTCTCTGATCAAATGCCCCTTTAGTGATTTTATGAGTTACAATTGCGACTAATATTCATTAATTTTGAATATTATGGAGCTAATGCTGTATAATATGCAAGCAATAATGTGCGTAGGTGTTGTCTAAGGTGATATTTAAGGGGATGTACCAATCCAATAATTTATTCGAAAATGTTTATAAGAACTGCTGCAACATTCTTGGAAATCAGATTATGCTTTTTTCGGAACTTAATTGGTGGTCAATAATACGCATATATGTTATTAATACTCTTTATTGAGTAGTTTATGTGCCAACCGAAATTATATTTCTAAAACACCTTCATCTGTAAGCTTGGTAAATAATATATTTGAAGAAGAAAAAGTCAGTTGTGTTTTACTAGACAAATTGAAAAAAATAGTTGCCAGGTTGTCTCACAATTGGGGAACATTTATAAATAAAAGTTTAACATCAAACAATGTTTTGTCTGATTGAGCGCATGTTTGAAAACAATCAGATGAAGTTTAATTACCTGTGCATGTACAGAGTACAGTATATCCTCCTCAGGCTTCGGGTACACTACTTACTTGACTTCGCGCGATAATTTTTCTTAGGAAATTCGCAATTTGTTGTACAAACGAATTGAACGAATGATGCTTTAACCTAAGTGCCACGAATGCAACTTTGCCAAACTGGTCACGTGGGCACAGCACCAAGATGACGATTTTATGTTTTTGAAAAAAAGCTCGTAGCAAAAATAATTTAAAAAGTTCACATACAAGAATATTCGCCGGTTATAACGAAAAACACAAATATTTCATGTTAAATGTGCCGAATGTGCAAAATGTAATTTACAGTGTGGTCCAGTGAAATCGGTGCCAAAATGTATATAAATATAGATGCACACGAATATTGGTCTCCATTTTATTGAGAAACACAGTATTAAAAAAAAGTGTGTGAAAAAGATTTTCTAATTATCATTTTTGAATGATTTCTATCCGGAATCAATTTTTTTCGAAATATTACGCCGGCTAAGCAAGGGTCTGAGGAGGTTACACCATACCTTACCTAGTGAAGATGGCATTGTCAAGAATAAAATCCAAAAAGAAAATCTAACAATAATTCCTTGTAGTATATATTATGCTTTCGATTTCTCCAAAGACATTTAAAAAAATAACATGCAAACAATATTTTTTATGCAAAATTATAGTAATACTAAACATTAAAACTTACATAAAAAGTACAGAAGCACGCCGCGTCGGATGTCGAGTTAAGGACGATGCCTTAAGTACAAATAAAGCTGGATAGATGCAGCAGTGTAATCTGACAGTTTCAGTAATGGTGGATATTTGAAAATAACTTTGCGCTGACCAACGATGAAGGAGTGTAGCATTGGTCAGCACAAAGTTATTTTCAAATATCCACCATTGCTGTAACTGTCGGATTACACTGCTATATCTATCCAGCTTTATTTGTACTTAAGACATTGTCCTTAATTAAAACTTATGCTTCAATTTTTTTTTTAGAAGTTCTAATATTAATCTTTATGTGTATCTCGTTTTCATTTATTTGTGTGCTTATAAACACTTGATTATTATCAAAGATGGACATTGTACTTCAGTAGAGATTTCTCATGAGTCTCTGCAATCCAGATAAATTAATTTATTTCAAATATTATTTAAATAATAAGCGCCAATGAAAAAAATTACCATTCCTGGTTTTAGCTTATAAGCATGATTTAAAAATGCTATTTTTTATTTAAACAAGTAGTTCTATTCAAATTTATTTACTATACACACACATAGTCACTTTTTCTTAATTATATGCAGCTGCAACGCATCTTTTTAAGTTTAACTTTTTAATGCGAGGCTTCGAGCAATCGGGAACCTAACCACAACCTATCGGCGCAACCAATCGGAAGCCTTTCTTCGTTTACCTTCCTGGCGATACTATTTTAATTACCGATTACTGTTGCTATTTTTAGGGTTGGGCGATATACTTTCGACATTATCGGTTATATTTTGACTATCGATTGCTAACTGTTCGCTATTTCAAAGAATCGATGCTAGTTTTGCTACACCATCGATACTTCACCAACGTAGTCATAGAATGAAACAATACCCGAAATTTTCCCTCTTAACTTCTGTTGCGAGTAAACTTCTCCTACATACTTTTTTTGTGTGAATTCATAAATTTTGGAATAATATCTTGAACTTTTGTTGTGATTGGCTTCAAAAAGTTTAAAATATCGTGGTATCTCAATGATATTTTGATGAAAATGATAACATTGAGGTAACTTAACAATATTGTTAGTGGAAATAAACAAAATTAAAAATTACATTTGAGCTTCATGTTTCGATTTGTACAAGATTTTCTAACAAAATTCATTAGTGGGTTTATTATAAACAGTACTACGAGTATATACAGTTATCACCAAACACACGACACTAAGAAGATATCAATTTGAGTCATTATAATTGATATACACAATAAATTTATAAATATCAGCTCAATAAATCAATATATTGAATATTTATTCGCAAATTCAGTATTTGGTTAAATGTGTTTTCAATATATGAATAATTTTGAGAAATTACATTAGTAGATACCAGAAGGAGTTTTCGTAATTTTAAGAAAATGTAATAAATTTCGAAATGCATGTTTATTATCTATTTTCTAAATTTATTTTTAAATATTTTTACTTTCTTCAAAATAAAACTGGACGAATTTTCTGAAATCTATTAAATGTAGGAATGTAATTTAATTTACCTTACAGCTATATTCCTTATTTAGACAAGTACACGTGCAATTATGCATGTTTTTCAAATTGTGTCTTTTTACTATAAATGTTGACATTTTAAATAATTTTATTGAACTATAATATTTCTTCTTTTAAACTGCTTGTTTGCGGTGTCTGACAGTGACAGCTTCAATAAACTAGCAACAGTTGTGAAAAGGACATAGTATAAAGGCGACAACAAAGGAAGTATCATTGCATAAAATTGAATTACAAATATCACCCTCCTTGAGATTCTTTTCAAGGTAATCTTGGTCCAGTTTGCTTTTTTACAGTAGGAGTGGCAGTTGAGTCGCGCTGGTTTGGTGCTGCAGCGTTGCTGGTGGAACCGGAAGTGGTATCGTAGAGGCCCAGTTTGATTCCAACGCCACCCCCACCCCATATTTGGGATTTTCGGAAGGTAGGAAATGGGTTAAATACCGGCATTCCATGGGAGTACCTCCTTGCACTAGATGATGACACTCTTGTATCTGCACGATCTGCATCGTCCATAGAGCTGTGGTGACTGCCAAAAAAATTGTGTTTGTTTCTTAATTGCTCGGAATTGCTCACCTGTTGAAATTTTGTGGGCGACGAAGGTTTGGAAATCGAACGTCGCAAAACACCTCCACTAGCGACCCTGTGGCGACTATCAATATGATGGTGCTTGTAGTCAACACTACCGACAGTCTGGTGGGAGCACTCCTGGTGACTGCCTGTGGCCCCATTGTCTGAGAATGCACCGCTTGAGCTCCAGCGACGAGTGGCATTGGTCAGAATGCTGCCTGTTGATCCAGGCACATATGCAGTATGAACATTCTTTATAGGAGTATTGCCAAAAAAGTCAGGTTTGGTTGGAGATATGCTGTGCAAGGAAGAGGACGATGAAGGTGATCGTTTGGTCACTGGCTTCCTGTTGGTGGAAGATCCTGCGAATGGTGATGTTGCTATCGGTATATTTTTGGCATCATCTTCCTCAGTTGTCGGCACACATTCCGCGGTCATTACTTCTGATGACGTATATTCCAGATCATGCATCGTTTTGGATTTTCTCCATGACTCAAAACTACGAATCGTTATGGGACTTTCAGGATCATCAATTTTTTCAGACTCTGTTTTGATTTCTATATCAGCATTTTCACTACCTGTGAGTGATGACCATTTAAGGTCATGACTGCAAATGTTCTGTGAACCACCATCAGCTGAAGAGATTAGTCCATCTTTCATAGTTATTTTGTAACTAGAATTATTTTCCTGAAGTTGACCTTTGTTTTCATCTTCACTGGTGTCACTACTCCCATTAATGCTTACTCTGCGACCTGAATCTGGTAGTTTACTCTTTCTTCGATTGGTAGAAGAGCCACGGATGCACTGATGCTTAGCATCACTGCTGCTGCTTTGAAACTGTCCATAGTGAGAACCTATTCCACTTATGTCTTCTTCAGAGAAGGTGGAGTCTGACAGAGAATGAAATTCATCAGAGGAAATATGAGCAGTTCGGCTACTGGAGTCTTGAGGGGCACAAAGTGGAATGTTGTCACTTGAAGGCATTATTCTTTGGCTTGATAAGCTTGCATCAGCGAATACTAGTGATTTATCGTCAACACATCCCACAGTTGTTTCCACTTCACAAACGGGATTTGGTGATAATTCAGACTTTTCCTTTGCGGGAGGAGTAGTTTCGTTTGTGATAACGTCGTTGTCAAACCCCAATGTTCTCCGGTATATTTCCAACTTGGCCAGCCATTCCTGACGTCGTTCCTCAGTGTAGTCATCATCCTCTGTTTGTTCGACTTTTTCATCAGTAACATGAACATCATCACCTTTTTTATCCTGCTCCTCTGTGGGGAACCAGGTATCCCACTTTGAAATATGTTTATCAGCTTCAACTTGTCGATTGTAGTTGCCAGTTCTTGTCTCTTGATGCTGCCAGAAAGCAGGAGAGCTAGGATCACATTCAGGGGAAGCATCAATAATTACTTCTGTTGATTGTTCAGCAATTTGACTTTGACTGAATAAATGGTTAAGTTTGTCATTCTTTTCGACACAGTCATCTTGCACCTCTGCTCCGAAGTAGTTTCGAAATGACTTGGAAACATACTCAACCACTTCAGATTCTTCCATCTGCGGCAGGTCACTTTCGCCGCAACGGCCACCAACATTGTCATTGTCCTCCTTGTCTACCGACATGCGTGACCAGTCAGGCCAATCATCTCTTGACCACTCCCCTCCAGGTGACACTACAACCGAAGGTATGGATTCTGGTGCAGTTAGTGCTGTAGGTGTACTGTTGACCACGGACAGTGTGTCACCATCAGAGGACTCGTCCATGGAGCGGACTGACCGGTCTAGTGAGCTAATGCCATGAACTGAAATGGCTGCTACGTTTTGAAATGGAGGCGGTAGGTTGGTTGACAAAGTAGTAGCGCCAGTTGCAGTGGAGGCTGAGCCGTGGCTGGTGTCGTCATCATCGTCGTCTTCCAGATCTGACGCCAGCTCACTGATGACACCTGCATCGTCATCGCATAGCTCAGTAGAAGTGCTACTGGCATCGTCATCCCGTTGCTGTTCTCCTCGTTCTGCAATTGGTTGGTGCTCCTTAAATGCTACAAAGATATATTCGTGTTTTATTTACCTTTTGTTCTGATAGACAATTCACCCCAGGGTTAGTGAAGCGAAGGGACACCATGCAGATCGATATTGTTCTACCAGGTACATCTACAGGAATACAGTGCCTTATTTTGAAATTTCATTTTTCTAGTGACTAAAAGAACTAAAAGAACAATCAATTTGACCGAAATAGGTAAAGCATCAAGAGGGGTACCGCAAATCCTGTAGTGAATATTACACTACAGTGAATTAAAAAAATACCCTGCCAATTAATTGCAGTAATCTCTAACCTTTGGTGTCGAAAGTGTCCACGTCTCTGTGTCTCTTGGCGTCCCTCCAGTGCAACGTCTCACCAGACTCGGGAGTGGGCAGAGAATTCTTCCTGTCTTTAGGGGTGAACGGCATTCCAGACAGACCAGAAGCAACCCTGGAGCCTCTGATGTTCATCTCTGAACGTGTAATTGGCACCTTCAATAAAACCACGTAAATGATATTATACTTAATATATTGCGCGCAAATCTTATGTCAACATCAACTAGTAAAAATAGGGCAAATGTTCTATTTTTCTATTTTTACCTTTGTGGTTTTCGCCACCTTATTGCCACCGGTGTTTGGTGTCGCTGTGGTAATGGTGGTGGCAGCAGTTCTTGTCTTTTCTGTGGACTTATGAACCGAGGTCTGGGCAGTGCCAGTGATGATGGAGCCCTGACTCGACACCGGACCTCTGTTTCCGGTCGGCTTGAATTGGAACTTGAGCGGCTGCGTTGAGCCCTGTGTCCCTGAAGCTCCTTTTGTTTTCTTGGAGATCAGCGGTTTCTTGCCAAGAAGCAAGTGATTCATGGCAACAGACGATTGCTTGTTGGACCCTGCTGCTGGTTGCCGACTGCTGGCGGCTATTGGATTTGTTTTAGGAAATTAAAACAAAAGTTGAAGTATGTTTGGCAGTGAAATGAAATTGAACATAATGTAGATGTCCTCCATATTATTATTTCAACCACTTGTTCAGATGATTGGTTAAGTGTTCTTAACGTGTTCTTAACACCTTTTTTTAAAAATCTTTATTCGAATTGGGTTTGAATGCAAAAATGATCTATATGTGTCAGTTTGGATGTTTCGTTTTAAACATCGCACAGAGTAAGTTTGCATCACCGAGTGAGACGGTAAAAGATTGTGATTTCTTACCGGTGAGGATGATGTGCGCCTGCTTCTGGCGTTCACGCAGTTTGGCATATTGCTTCTTGAGAGCCGAAATGTCAAGGGACATGCGATCCGGATCCCCCGACGGTTGACGCGCTGGATCCGGAAAACTAACGGTTGAACTGAAGGCTCCGGGTCCGATGGATGAGAAGTTGGTGCCGTTCGAAGATGGGGATGGACTTCGTCCGCCGGGAATCTCGCCTAGAGATTTTTTATAAAAAAGAAATAACGAAACAGTGGCGTCGTTTTAAATTATTCTTTTCAGTGTTTCATCAATGAATTGTGCCTGGCCGAAAAGCCAACACCATTTTACTTATCAAGTTTTTCATCTCTTCATTCTGACCTTTGGCTTTGATTGGCGAAAGCTGCGGCGGGAACACGGAACTGAAGCACCAAGCTGCAACTGCCAGCTGGTCATCCTCGTTGTCATCTTCGTCGTCACTGTAGAAGAGACGCAGGCCTCGTTTGGCCACGCCTACCGCCGCTTCGGCGGCAGTGAACGGCGTGATGTTATAGGTGTAGCGGTCGCGCAGTTCCGGCAGTTGCGGAAACGGAAACGGTGCCATCGTGCATACCGTCTGATCGTGGCACGTCATCAATGGAGCAGCCGCGAATCGAGAAAAATAGAATACATGCAGAACGTTGGGAACCCACTTTGTTTGACTTTGTTCTACCAGCAGAGTACCTACAATGAGCCTTAATGGAGGACAATGCACTCCAATGAATTATTTCACTAAAATTAATAAGACAACCA
>JAQGBY010006917.1:0-12426 GCA_034698785.1 Mycogona germanica | reverse complement strand
ACGGCTTTACTTCCATTCCGAAGGAAGGCGTGCGTAGGAATTTCTCTCGCCCGAAAAATTCCAGAGGTCTCGGCCGGAAATTCAACCCGCGATCTCGGGAATAACAGCTCGACACGCTAACTATTACACCACCGAGACCCCCTATATATTGTACGACGTGTTGTAGAAGTGCTAGTTATATCACTACTATTGTCATTTTGTGTTTTAAAATGTTATTGAGCTTAATTGGTATACCAAGAATTGCGGTGTATCCAGTTGGCTGATGTTTCCAAGACAGATCGATTGAGGTGTACGTTACTGATGAGACCATTAATTTAGGAGAAGATGGTGGCCCTTTACAAATGAAATAAATTAATTAAATCATGATGTGGCAAGAAAGCTTTCCGTTCATATATGTAAATGTTTGCAGACATTTAAATATAAAATATAAATTACCTTTAACCACGACGGAGTAGCTAAGCTGATCTTCGCCATTACTATTGACAACGTGACAGGTGTAATTTCCAGAGTCGGCTAAATCAAGTGATGTGATCTGCAGTGAACCATCTGGTCGCACAGACACACGATTTCCAGATACAATAGGCTGACCTCTAAAGACAAACAAACAATTGCAACTGAAATTGGTGGACCCTCATGAAATTTTAGGCCATTATTAAGCTCGGTCAAAAGCTCGTATTTTTATATTTCTCTGCACCTGACGCCTTAAAGTGTCTTTTTATTGATTCCATTTCTTTGGATATAGTTAGTAGTATTTTCATTTAATTTACATCTGTCTCTGCGTGTTTCTGAACACATTTATTTATAATTAATGAAGCAATAACATTAACTGTTATTCTATTTTGCCCGCATCCAAGCCACTTGAAGCATTTGAGAGCCAGAACGACCAATGGCTCGGGCAACTGAGCCATCATTGCGGCCGCCATGCTGGTCTGGTGTCCAGAGAATGAAACATTACTTGAAATTTTCCCACTTTCACTACATGAAGTTTTTAAAAATTAAACTGTATTCCTTGAAATAATCATATACAAATGTGAAATGTTGACCACTTCATGGGACCTTTAGCAATCATGTCTCTGAGATATTGGTACGTTACCTGTAAAACCATGAATGGCGAGGAGAGGGTTGTCCTACTGCAGGACATTTTAGAACTAGAGGTCGGTTGACTTGTTGCTTGACAGTTGTGTCGAGCAAAGCAATCTTGGCACCCACTAGATAATGTATTTGAAAACAAGCTAGATGTTTTTGAAATTAAGTAACTTGAAATACAATTATCTTGTGTCATAACAATGTTAGCCCAAAGATAAATATATTAAGTCAGGTATAATTATATGGATATTTACATGATTGTCCGGTTGGAGTAGCTGTCATTGACTGAGTAGAAGGCCCTTCTCCAATGGCTGTGGTGGCTGATAATCGAATCTTGTATGCTCGTCCCTTGTGAAGGTCTCGAAGCTCAAATATAGTTGTGTTCCCTTGTAGAATGTGACGCATTTCTCTCTAATGAATGAAATGCTCTCTTATGAATGAGTTATTAGGATTTTGAATATAGAATTTAGAAATAGTGTGCTTTTTTATGTAGTTGAGGTTGCATACCTCGTGCTTAGTAGTAGTGTCTTCGACATAAATGGTGTAACGAGTCACGTGTCCATTAGTGAAAGAAGGTGGAGACCATGTAATAAGAATGGAATTGGCTGACGAAGGAAGTGCTTTCAGCAAGCGTGGAGCACTAGGAACTAAACAGCAACAAAAGTATTGATTAGTTATGCAACTAAAACACACATTTATTGGATATATCCTTAAAGAATGAAGTCCAAAAGTATTTACCATCTTCAAGTGTCTTGCAGAAAATAGATTTGCTAGCGACTCCATCGCCAACCAGAGTAAAGGCCAACACCTGAATGCTATAGTTTGCGAATTTCTGCAGGTCACGCAGGGTCAATTTAGTTGTTGTTGTGTTAAAAAGCATTAATCTTGGCTCTGAAAATGGGATAAAAAATAACATTTTGTTCTCTTACACAACTAAAGCACATGTTTGGGTGTGTGCAACATTGGTTAGTTACCATCTTGATGCTGGGATGTCCAATAGAGTATTCTGTAACCTCTCAGAATTCCCTGTACAGTGGCTTGAGGAGGTGGTTGCCAACTGATAGAAATTGTTTGGGATGAGGTTGGAGCGCATTCCAATGCCAGAGGTGCTTTGCTAGGCACTGTAAAACAATTTATGCAATATGTTTACATGTGTTTTAATCACAAATGCTTTAATCATGTTTACATTTTGAACTTATAAAAAGTTAACTTTTGGTTTTCCAAGCAATACTTCCTCAAGAAATGTTTCCCTCCATTAAATCATGCAAGCCGATTTTTCTTAAATATTCCCTAGTTATCATTTTTGGGCACTACGAGCACCTTAAGATCCTTAAGATTGGTGTCCTCAATAAACCTTACCTCCCTCGCTGGTCATGGCCACTATTTCTTCTGACAATGGTCCCTTGCCATGATCGTTGAAAGCCTGCAGAACGATGCTGTAGCTTGTGAACTCATTCAAGTTGGAAAGGGTAAACGAGAGACCCCTGTCATATCCTTCAGGGACCTCAAGAATCTGATAATCAAATGGAGTGGGTGTGTCCGTGGGGCGGTATCCGACATAATATCCACGAATGTTTCCGTTCCAAGTGTGCTTTGGGGGAGGCTAAAATATTCCTTAAAAATCAATTTGTTGGCAAACAATGAATTGAAAAATATATATTAATGATGCTGAAACAGGCTGAATTCAATGTATATGTTCATTTTCAAATGGTATTCAGACATCACCTGCCAGGAGACCCGGAAGGATTTCCCATTTTGAGACTGTACATTGATTAATTCTGGAATTCCTATTGGGGCTTTTTGCATGAAATGAAATATTAAAAAATATCAAAACATTATTATTTTTATAGTATAAAATGCATGCAATTTGTTTTTGATTTGTAAGATTCTAAAAATTACAGAGTAGACTTTAAATATATTTTTCCAACCTTCGCCTGACAATGTAAATTCTGCTGTTGCTGGCGAATCACTTCGACCAATTGCGTTTTCACTGAACACTGAGAATTTGTAAGTCGATGAAGGCATCAACTGCGTCAGTGTGACATGGTTCGTGGCTGTTTTGACTGTTTCGATTGTTGTACTACTGCCTACATTTCAAAAAGTAAACTTATTTCAATTTTAAAGTTAGCCTAAACACTTGTAACTTGTATCAATGGTTTCAATATCGCATTTGCTCCATAAATAACCCACGATGGAAAGTTGTTTAATTTCCTTAAACCTCAATCTTTATTAAAATTGTAATTGGAAATTTTAAAATTCGGGTAAGTTAGTTAATATTTTTATTTATTTTATTCAAAATTTTAATTCAGGAAAATTAGAAAATATTTTTCTCTTATTTGGATTTGAAAACAGTATATCTTATTATTAAATAATGATAACTTTGTATTAATTGTTTAAAAATAGCCATAAATAAAATTGCTCAAACAGAAATAAAATTTTATTATTGATCATAATCATTGCTAAAAGGTATTGGTAAGACGATTACTATATTTACTATTTTTAATACAAAACCAAACACATTTTGGGCTTTACCTTTTATAGTTTGATACTCCACAATATATGTTGAAATTGGACTTGAACTATCCAATGGTTGATTCCATGTAACATCTACTTCTCTGTTACCTTTTGACACTACTTTAACATTTGAGGGTGCATCAGGTGGCCCTGGAAATTGCAAAAGCAATTTTTAAAATTAATTATTACGTCATTTTTTTAAATGTTAGCTTAACAACATGAACCAAAAAAAATATTACAGCTTGCCTTGAACTTTCACCGAAATAGTTGCTTCGTCTTTTCCGAATTTATTTTCAGCCATGCACTTGAAAGTAGCACTCTCAGACTTTGTTGCTTTAGATATTGTCAATTCGGAAGACAACTGTCCTGATTCTGACTTATTTGCGACCACGAACCTGTGTTGTTGAAAAATTGCATTAAATTATTAAGTAATATTAGAATGAGGAAAAACCAAAATTCGATTTGGCCACTCTGTGTATGCATTTTAGTGTCTGCAGTATACCAATTGACCTCAAACTCAATTATGTCAAACATTATAATTATATCATATCTCAAAAGTTGCTTTAATTATTTTACTGTTTAATTAGCTATTGTATTAAAATCAGCTACAGGACGTTAACGTTTGCGTTTACGCTGTAGTAGTATTTACTTTGCCTGGGTATTCTTTAGAATAGGTTTTTCATTCATGAGCCACAAAATTCGAACAGGTTTTTCTCCATCCACTGTGCACTGCAATACAACCGGGTCTCCTTTGTTGACAAATTGATCGTTTGACTTGCTGGTTATTCTAGGTGGAGCTGAAATTTTTTACAAAACAATAACTTTACACATAAATTTCAAGCACAAACTGTTAAAACTGTTTTCGTTCACGTCACTGGTTTTGGATTGTGTCCAGCATTCCTTCCAACTATTAAAAAAATTGCTGATCTACCCCGGTGTCCCCCACATTTTCGGAATAGTAAAACTGTATTCATATGAAATTTGCCCAGCATGTTAAAAAATGATTTGAATTAAATATTGAACACATCTAAAATCCATTTACAAGAACTACTTACATTACAATTATAAGATTGCAAGCATAACTAATAAAAATACCTTGTATTGTCAGTATCAATTTCTTGCTCAGACCATTTCCAACTCCGTTTGTTGCTTTGCAGAAATATTCTCCAGAATGGTCATTACCAACACTAACAATTACAAGAGTGCCATTAGGAAAAACAGTTTTTCCCAATTGATCCCCAATTGGCTTCATAGGCCCAAACTTTGATGATCCTACAAAATATCGAAATTCATTTAGTTACTGTTGGATATCGTTTTATAAATGTGTTTTACATGAAAAAAATCTAAATATTAGTAAAATACCTTTGCGAACAAGCCATGTTATTTGTGGTTTCGGAAAACCATCTGCTTTGCAATGCATAAAAACTTTTGAGCCAAATGTCGCTGAGATTTTGTCGTCTGGTTCCCTTTGCCAAAATGGTGGAACTAAATCGAAAATGCTTTCATTATACATTTTCTGATCCAGTACATAGAGAACATGCAATAAATATTTTATCCTGGTAATCTCGTGACAAATTCGACCTTAAGGGAAACATATTTTTTATCTTTATAAATCAAAACATGAAAAGTTGAATAATTTTGAACACATGAAAATATTGTATGATTATTGAATTTACGTTATTCAAATATTTGTGGTTTCTGAAACCAAAACTATGTTGGTGAAATACATGTTCATATAAAATAAATATGAAATGATACTCCGTACATGATCTTTTGATTAAGATGCAGGAAATAAATAGTCTACACTGCACAAAATGTAAATGATATTGATTTACCCTTTACAGTAAGTTGGGCAGAAAAACTAGCAATTGCTGCCAAATTGGTAGCTATACATGTGTAATTGCCAGTGTGGTTGACCGATACTGAATCGATTGATAGAATGTTGGAATATTCATCGGTGGCTTTAGTAACGATATCCAAATTTGGTGGCAACGGTTGTCCATCCTTTTGCCAGAAAATAGTTAGGGGCAAATCTCCCCGGCTGACCACACAGGACACCCTCACGAACATGCCTTCCACCTTGTCCTCATCTTGCAGGGAAAAGGGCACAATTTTGGGTGGCACTGCAAAAATAGGACAAACGGATGGCTACCTAAAGTCTTAAAAGTTGGCAAGGTAATTACCCTTGACCACCAAACTGGCTGTATGACTGACACTAGCGGCCGAGTTCTTTGCTATGCAGCTGTAATTTCCAGAGTGATTTTTTTGGGCACGTTCTATTGTCAAGACACTAGTGAAGTCGTCTATTTTATGGATGCTAATGTCCTTCGGAAGTCTGGCAGGATCAATGGGTTTACCATCCATTAGCCAAACAAGTGTTATAGGAAGATCTCCTTGGTACACCACACATGAAACTCTTGCCAGAACTCCTTCGAACAAGTGATCGCCTTGGAAAGCAAAGGGGACGATTTTGGGTGCCACTGCAATTGGAACATGTACGTGGTTGTTAGTTTTTCAAAATTTGAAATGTTAAAATTTAGTTACCATTCACATGTAATTTAACTAGGTGCTGATCTGAAGCAATATGGTTACTAGCAGAACATAAATAGTTTCCACTATGTTCAGGCTTTGTGTCATGAATCGTTAGAATGCTGGAGAATTTGTTAGGAGATACAATGACAGCGCCTGGCAAAGAACTGACAGCTTCATCATCTTTGGTCCACTGAAAGGTAACTGGAGGATCGCCTTCTTCGAGAACACATGTAAATCCCACATTTCCTCCAGCCTGGACATGTTTGTCTCGGAGAAACATCTTGTCTATTTTCGGCCCAACTGCAATGATGCATAAAACAATTGGTGCCAGTCTAAAATATGCAACACACTGTGATTACCCTGCACCATTAGTTGTGCTGTAAATGTGGCTCTGCCGGCTGCATTGCTGGCCACACAAGTGTAGTTTCCGGTGTGTTGAGATGTGACACTGTCAATGCTCAATGAGCTTGAATGATGATCGTAACCTCCTACATTTGCCCCTAAAGAAACTAACACTTCGTGTCCATCTTTGAGCCACTGAAAGGTAAGAGGTAGATCTCCTTGGCTCACAGCACAAATTATGTGAGCTCTCATTCCCTTAAAGTTCTGGTCGTCTTGGAAGTTGAAAGGAATTATCTTTGGAGCAGCTGGAAATACAAACAAACATAATTCAATTCTGGTTATTTACCATTTACAAATAGCCCAGCCGTAAATTTTGCTGTGCCTGCAGCATTTTTTGCGGTGCAGGTGTAGTTTCCATTGTGCTTGGGGTTGACACTTCGGATGGCCAGAATACTGGAAAACTCATCCACTGATTGCACAGCTAGTCCGTTGAGGTTTGTCGGGATAAGTTGGCCATCCTTCAGCCACTTTATCTCAATTGGAGTGTCTCCCTCACTGACAGCACATTGTATTCTGGCTCTCATGCCTTCCTTTACCAACTCTTCTTGAAAGGCGAAAGGCGTAATTTTTGGCAAGACTGCAAATTTAATGGCAACACATTGATAAAAATATGCCAAATATGCAAAATTATATTAAGAAATTGCTATTATTTCACAATTTTCTAAGAGACCACTTTAAAAAATGAGGTGGCTAAACAAAAGTAAAATGTGGTTCTTTGTGTATCTGTATTTTATGTTCCTATAACAATTTACTATTAACAATCTTTGCTACAAATATTTAAAACAAACAATTAATCATTTTATAATATTCAAATTAAATTAGTGCTTCCAGATACTATGAAATTTACCTAAAATGGAAACATTCAATGTTGATGTTGCTGTTTGTCCATCTTTATTCTCTGCAGTGCAACTGTATATTCCGGCATCTTCCTTTCGCTCAATGTTGTCCACTACAAGTGTCCAATTTTCAAGCTGTTGCTGTCTGATGTTCATTGGCAGGATGTTAGAATCTTCATTCGCATTTTCATTTATAGGGGCATAAAAATAGAAAAAAATCTTGTTACTCACACTCAAACAAATGCATATAATAAATCTGCAATAAACGCATTTAATGTTTGAAAAATTCAATTAGTGGTGATATGTAGATTTGAGAAAAGGAATAATTAGCATAAAACATAAAATTACCTTTAGTCCATTGAATATAATCTATTGGGTATCCTGAAATTGGACAATTCAAATGAACCTGTCGTCCAGCAACTAAGTTAAGGCCTGGAGCCTTTTTTGCAGTTAAGGGTCCTATAAAAAAAGTTTTGATAAAAAAAGTTCGCATTAAATACTTCAAAATTGCCAAAAAAAAGTAATAAGGTAAAACGAAATTCACATCCTATATAATAATTGGCAGTTACGACCATTTTGTGTGCAACAGACCGAAAAACCCCTTCAGGGGGAAAACCTTCTTGATATGATCCCCTCTCTTTCTCCGATTATGACCTACTTTTATTGCCATATGTATGACGTCAGTGACTCGCCCGCAACTTGGACACACTATGTTATTTGTAAACTTTGTGCTTTCAACCAACAGTTTTTCAGCTTAGTTTGTAGAGCACTATGCCAATAACGCCGAGTTCGTGGGTTCAATCTTCAATAGGTAAATTATTTTTTTGGTGTCATCTTTGGTTAGAATTAAGCAAGACTTGTGTTCCTTACCAAAGACTCTTACTGCAGCTACGTGTTCCACCTCTTGCAAGGAATTTCTAGCGTGGCAGCCATAAATTCCACCATCTTCGACGGTCACAGTGTTCAAAGAAAAGGTGCTCATTACTCGACCATTGTTAGCAATTCTGGTGTCTATAGAAGCTCTTTGGTTTGATGTTAGTGGCATTGAGTCTAGTGTCCATCTAAACGTTGGCTGGGGGTTTCCGGTAGCCATACAGGTGAGGACAACAGCGGAACCAGGTTGAAGGATTTCTTGCTGGAACGTCTCTTGGAATGTAGGTTGAAACTCTACAAGCATAAGACATCATTTATTTTTAAAACTTGTATTGAAATGCAGGATGAATCTAAGACAGAAATTGCTCAATTTGTCAGTATTTTACATTTGAAGTATTTTGAAGAATATAAATTAAATAAAACTACAAGTGTACATTTACCGTTGCCACACACAATAGTCAAATTTAAATTGATAGAGGTCCTTGAAAAGTATTTATAATTATAATTTAGAAGGTTAGAAAAGAAATAAGCAAACAAGTAAACTATAGATGCAAGGTAACTTTTTAAATTATATATACCAAAGTGTCCATAACATGAAAGTGTTAAGACTTTTGTTAAGACTTTTGAAAGTAGGAGTAATTGGTTTCTTAAAATTAGATTAGTGAAATTAATTGTAATGGTTTTGTAACCTCCAAGCAAAACTTGGGCTGCATTGTGCGCCACCTCGTGTTCGTTTTTGGCGAAGCACTGGTACAGCCCTTTGTCTTCCATGGCTACCGACTTGAGACGCAGTGTATGATCATCGCTTATCAGTATCCTGCTTGAGTCAACGGCCAGACCGTCTTTGAACCAGTAGACTGAACCAACCGGAAATCCGGTTACCTGACAGGAAATGGAGATCGATGACTCGACGTTGGCTCTTTGACGTATTGGGCCAACGTTGACATGAAGAGGTTCTGGAAATAATTAAATATAAAAATTAGAATTGATGTTAGATTTTCTACATACATGTTCACACATGTACAGGTATGAACCAAATGCGCATTTTCGTAAGAATTTTGAATGAGATACCATTTACTGTCAATCTCGTTTCAGATTGGTCAATTCCAGAGGCGCTATTAATGTTGCACATGTAAACACCAGCATCCTCAATCCCAACTTTATTGATTCGCAACCCGTGGTGTGTTTGCGTAACACGATCATTTGGCGTTGAAATGAGATCGTGCCCATTTTTCAACCATCTGCAAATAAATTCGAAATAATCAATTCCAAGAGTAGCTCACTAAGTTTGGTAATATGACATGATAATAAGCACTGCATAATAAGGTTTTCCAATACTCGTATGTGTACCTGGATTGGGGTAGGGGGTGTCCATGAACAACACATGGCAGAAAGACGTTGCTACCAACTTTGGCGGCTACCACTGGAAGGGCATCTATTATTCTCGGAGGGATGTTGCCATGAGGATCTATGATTAAACAACTTGGATGGTAATTTCGGCAGAAACATTTTTAGAAATCGCCTGGCACAGTGATGTTTTGTTTTCCAAAATCACGATAACAGTACGGTTGAATCTTCTTCACTGAACACTGAAATTTGGGTTCCCAAGTTTAATAGAGTGTCAACTATTCCAGGAAAATTGTAATAATAATGTTGATTTCCCTTTGTTTGAAAAAATCAGCCAACATTTTACAAAAACTCAATAGAAATAGATTTTGGCGTCCATTTTATTGGGCCACCCTGTAGTCAATAATATTGATGAACTTTTCGATTTCAGTTAAAACCTCACAATTTCGTGATGTTTTTAATAAAAAAATATGAATTTCAGGCCGATGAGACGTATTTGGTAGTTTGGAGTAAGGCTTTCTTTTCAATATCTTCTTATTAATTTGCTTTAATTTACCTGTAACGAACAACTTCCCACTCGTTGAGCTAGTTCGAATTTTCCCCGTCAGGCGGTGATAGGTCTGGCACTTGTAACTGGTTCCGGCATCACTCTGGTCGACGTTCCCTACATACAGCACTCCTTGGGGACTAACAGAAAACTTGGCATCTAAAATCAAAATCGAGGATTCAGAAATCATAGAATATGCGAACGTTGACTGCTTGTTGGTACATCTTGTAACTGTAATTATTCCTATAAGATTCCTAAAGGATTCTATAGGAATACTATATGGCTCCAAATTATTCTTATAGGAATCATATAGGAAAGTAATATAGCATCTTATTGGAATAATATAAGGTTTTCAAATCGTATAGGATTACTATAGTATAGCAAAATCCAAAATCCGGGTTTTCAATATTTTCAAAAAATCAATATTGTTTCATTAAAGAAGGATCTTATTGGAATTATATTGGGTTTCTAAATAATTAAATATATATAGGAGCACTAGAGAAATTTACCCGACTTCACTTGAAAGTTCCTGTTAACGCCATTTTGGAAAAGTGGAGACACCATATTGAAATTTTCTGGTTTCATTGTTTTAAAAAAAACTTGAAGTGGCAGATTTATTAAGAAATACGCAAAATTGAGATTTCGTCAAGTTGTTCATAATTAAATATGAAAATAGACAGTTTGAAACTTAGGATTATATCTAAGTCCTATAGGAATCCTATAGTTTTCAATATTGTTCAAATAAAGCAAAAAGCAGTATTCTCTTGAGAATTCTACAGTAAGAATCCGAATTTATTGTAGGAATCCCAATTAAAATTTCAAAAGTATAACAATTTCCTATAGGAAATCGTCCGAGATATTTTTTAAGGGTAAACACTATTGGATGTCCTTCATCTATTGATGTACACTATAGTGAATGAAAATTTAAAAAAATTATCAGTGCTAAAGCGCGTTACCATTGTCCTGGGTGTAGGCAATTTTCAAACTATCGTCTCTGATAAAGGCCACCACGGTGACGTAGTCGCGAAGAAATGCTGGCAGGTGACATTGGATGACCGCTGTGTTACCACGGATGGCAAACACGTCGTAGACATTTGATTCGTATTCGACATCCATGACTATACTTGTGTATTGCAATACATAGAGAAAAGGAAAATTAAGTTGTAGATAACACGGTGTTTTCACGAAAATAAGTGCAACAAAACAAATTAACCAAACCAAACATACTTATGTAAGTGTGAAATCTACTCCCACATGAAAGACAACTTAAAGCCCACACAAGATCATATTTTAAATGACATCAAATTTTAATTTAAATGTAAGTACTTGTATATTGACTTGCTTGAACAGTTTATTTTAAAAATGTGACTGTACCAGCATTAACTCTGACGTCATGACTAATGATGGTTCCGGCGGTGTTAGTAGCGACACAGCGATAGGTGGCGCCATGGACGTCTTGACGGAAAGCCTCCGAACTGAAGGTGCGAAAGTGGAGGGTGCCATCAGAGGTCACCTGGCGGAGGCCTGGAAGGTTTGGTGCGGGGGTTCCATCCACGTGGATCCATCCGACAACAGAGGATTCCATTGGGGTGCCAGTGGCTGAGCAACTGATACGAGCTCCAGTGTTATTGGAGAACTCCACCAAGGCTGGAGGTTCAGTGTCAAAACGGAGGTCAGGTAGATCCAAAGATTCTGATTTCTCTGAGAGAGACATTCAAAAGTAATAATGAAATTAGCGAACTATCAAATGTTTTATTATTCACTTTTCTAAAGCATATCTCATGTTCGGTACAGACTTGTAAACATTTATGAAATGTGGTGCGATTTGGAAGATATTGCAAACAAAATGCTGGAATACTGCATATATGATGAAATCTGCAGGTGGAACACCGAATGGTGCAGTAGATCTCCCAAGGCTGAGCCAAGATGGCGGAAATAACACCGAAATTGATAGGCCTAATTAACCTACAGAGTAATAGCTTTTAGTGAAGAGACAAATTGCAATGGTAAAAGTGTGACTTTTTATTGTCTAGAGCAAGCTATACATGTGATGGCAACAAAGCAAGAAAGAACAACTGAGCAAAGCAACCAAACTCGACCGGAGCATAAGAGCAAGAGAGAGCAAGACAGAAACCGCATAGTTACTCATGCAAGTGGGGTCAGATGGTGACTCCTGCCTGGAGCACCCAGCTGTGCCTGAGTTTTAGTGAATAGACAAATTGCAATGGTAAAAGTGTGACTTTTTATTGTCTAGAGCAAGCTATACATGTGATGGCAACAAAGCAAGAA
>JAQGBY010006916.1:0-12427 GCA_034698785.1 Mycogona germanica | reverse complement strand
CTGACTGCAGAACTTATTTTTGTAGAATCAAGGCTGATTAATTTTGTTGAATTGTTTAACAAATTTATCGCCTACATCGTTAATTGAAAGTCAACTTGGTTCATCTGTTAGCGTTTTAAAAGAAACAATGATTCGGCTGATTACAGAGTGAGTGGCTTGTTGGCTGCGCTCTTTCTATTTTTTTTTAATAAGTCGTTGCCATCTGTCTTCTCGTACACTTCTCTATTGGGATATTTTTTTATTCATTTTATTTAGGGATTTTTGGAGATAACAAATTTGAAAGTTTACAAATTATGCATCATACTGCGAGCGCCAGACGCAATTGAATGCCATGTGGGGCAGTGACATGATGACCCGATCTTTAAAATTTTTGAACTCATTTTTATTAGTCTTGATTTGTGACGTGTGATTTGTGTCTTGATCCAGCATAAATTGTTCAGACGACTCCATACTATTTCTACTTTTTCGTGATTCCATGGGAACTGTAAACTGACTTCGGAATGACTGAAGAAATGTTTTTCTCGTTGTAGATCGTAAAGAGTTCAGTTCATTTCTAGAAAAGTTTTGCAAAGCAAGTTGAGATAGTTGGGGGTGACCTGCCTGCTGAACGCCGCCACCACGCCTGGCAATTCGCACAATCGTTGGTCGCACAAATCAGCGCGTCGGTCGTGAGAAATCCATTAGGAGGACCGTGACTGTTTCTTGCCTTGTGGGGGTGGCCGTAGTTGTGATCCACACCGCCCCGCAACGTGTCATTATAGAGGACCCTGTGGATATGCGTGCTTGGCGGCGTGTGAAGAGCTGTTGGCTCGCTCGCAATCCGGGATGCCTGCACAAAAGCTGTATGACCCAGCTCAAGTAATGCATTCTCACTCACTCTCGTGCGAGCTTCAGAACAAAGATGGCGGCGGTCTGCGCACAGTCGACCATCGCGCGGCGCCTCGCGAGTGCTGACGTCACTTGTCGCGGACGAGAGAGTCACTTCCGTCACACACGTGTCGAGGGGATCCGATCGGGCGATGCTGCCCCGTGTTGCGAGGCAATCACACATTGTCGTCTCACACAGTCGCGCTGTTTTATTATAAAGGAGCGACTGTCTCACTCTCTGCTACCATTTGACCCAATCTGCGCCCTGGGCCGCCTCTTCAACGTATCCCCCCTCGCTCAATAGAACGAAAACGCCTAGTCGATCACGCTCACGATGGAGGCAGAGTTGTTGTTTGGCGTGTTGCATGCTGTATACTTATTTAGTGAAAAGGACTGCCAAGTAATTATTAACTGTGGAAAATATTGCATAATGATCGGGTGCATTGCATGGACACACATGGGCCTCCTGCTGCACTCTTCATTCTGGGTCTCGCGATCACATTATCGATTTCTCCACTGACTCTGTACCGTACTCGACCACGGCGAGAGCTTGTAGGAGGCGCAGACCTAGTTATGAGAGTTTTTCGTTGGCGCGATTTCGGCAGTTATTTGGGTTGCACAACTTGGAGGTTGAGCAATGATGTTGTTGCGAGGTCACCTAGGTCAAGCTAGTTAAATATGACTACTACGACTTGTATAATTTTGTTTTCTGATTTAGTGCTAGTTCAACATTCGCAAACGTCAGGTAGGTTAGGTGCAACAATTTTGGTTGTTTATATTGTCTGCTGGTAGAATGATGATCACATGTTATTTTAGTTCGGCACAATACTGTACAATAAATAAATATGTTATGTCGCTGTGGCGATATGCGTAGGTTCAGATTTTGTAACAGGGGTTTGCCACCTGGTGATGCTTCTGGTGAGTTCTCTAATAAAATTCAAAGTTTCTTAATAACTCAGCATTTTCTTGAAACATGTATACGGGAAAAGGGGGTAGGCTTCACCGGGTACATGTACAAAGTTTATGCGCACTATGCCTGTGACTGGGACCTGCGTGTGTAGTTGCAGCTTCCGGGTCCTTCCCCCCCTCAACCCGAAACCTGTTCCCAAGTTTTTAATTACGACAGCAGCCAACCAGTGAACCGCGACCGAAACGAAATTAATTCGCGTATCGTGACACACATATTTCAAGTATGGCTGCAGTCACGACGCACCCCTTCCTCCTCCTCCTCCCTCGGGTCCTCTCTCCACTTTAATTATACACTTTTTTGTTGATTAAAACGAAGCCTGGAATTCATCCGCTGTCAGCGTTTCACTTTACAGGTCATGAACTCCCACAAGTGTTACGACGCGCTCTTTTTTTACCGGGTGTCTTCATACCGTGCATGAACGGCTTTTTTTCTTCATCCAGCCGTGTGTTTCGAGGTATAGCTGGCTTGATATTCGTGTACTGCGGTATTTCTGTGAAACCCTGGAGTGTATTTTCCCTCCCAAACAAGTGCTACTCGATAAGGTCTTGAGAAAAGTGAAAACAAATGTCATGCTAGTTGAGCACCTTGTCATTCAAATCGACATTTAAAGTGGAATGAATGATCTACGAATAATAATTTTAAGAAAAATTTTGATCCTTTTTTTTTTTTACATAACCTAGTTTTTCTTTTGTTACGCCTGGCCCATTTTCACGATTTGCTTCATGGTAATTTTGTTTGTGTGTCACAATCAAGCACATACGAGGAAATATTTCAGAAGTCCAAGCTGGAGATTTTAAACTCGCGCATGTGTTTGACCAAAACAAAATGATATTTCCTTGAAGCAAAACGCGGAATGACCTCTGATGTAATTACATGTGGCCATATGAATCTTGTGAGCTAGTTTCTAACAAAATGACGCTTCTAAGAAGCAAAACGGATAATCTTCTATCGTGTAACTTTGTCGAGGGTTTCCACATCTCATCTGAATAGAATATAATTCGAATAGATCTTCACGACAGAAATGTCTTGTTTTGAAAAAGATTAGCTTTTTCCCGGAATTTTATAATCCACTTAATTTTTTTTTTAACCATGCTGAAACATAAGAAGTACAACTCGCTGAAATGAAACATTTCTCGCGAAAACATCCGCTGCTGATTCGCAGAAACTTTAATTTTTGTGATTGCTTCTTCGTGCGCCATTCCCATATATCTTCCCATTAGAGTATTACATTTTTTCTTTTCTCAGGGATCACGATTATAGGTTCACGGAACCGACAGCTGCGCTTGTACAAACTTTATTCTCAATTTCTGAAAATCGTTGTGATGTGTTTATTCTCCCTACTCGGAGATACATGCAAATGTCCTTCCTTCATCATCGCGGATCCCCAAGCATCCAGAAAAGAAAAGTATTTTGGAAACAGCAGCAGCCTCGAAGACAAAAAAATATATATACTCGAGTGTATGCACCCAACTGCTTGTTGGTTATTGGACAGCCATGTAATGTAGGAAATGGTTTTAAGAGAGAAAATATGTCAAACGATTCTGCTTGAGTGGAGAACCTTTTATTTCTCATTCGCTTCTTCGCTCTTCCTTCCTCGATCCTTCCCCTCCACCCCCACATCATTTCAGTTTTTTCCTAACCAACAGCATCCCTATTGTTTTTCCACCGCTTTCCTCCACTACTTTAACATCGTGGTGTCTAGTGAATTGTGACCTATGGTACGACATCAACTGTAGTGAATAACGGTGGATGAAATTCTACCATCACCAATGGAGATTCTACGCCTTAACATCACCGTTCGCGGGCGTCGCACAACTTCACCAGTACCCCGGGATCAAATAAACGAAAACCGACCCTGGGTTTAGAACCCAGAATCAACTGAGCCGAAACTGGTCGTACACCTAGTCTACGACTACGGATCGGACACCTAGTGCTAAACATTTGCAACCGAAACTTCCAGTTGAAGGTAGCGACCTCTGGTAAACGTGTACTGGCGGCATGGCGTGACTAGGTCAAAAATCACATTTTATTCACTCCATTTTCAGCATCGGCCCGCAGGGTCTGAAGGGTCTTGGGTTCAAACCCTGCATGGTCATTTTTTTCTAAGGAAACTTGAACGAATGATCACTTAAATGTGCCCCTCGCCATAGTGCCTAAGCACCAAGAGGGGTACAGCAACTCCTATTATGAATTTAAAAAAATAATACGACTTTGGGTCGTACGATTCTGGCTTGTACTAGGCCCGGTTGCACCACCTCACGCCTAGGTGACGCTGTGGTTCAAGGACAAAGCGCATGTGTCATGTATTAGAATTTTTAAAATCTCAATATTTTTTAAAGTTGAAAGCTGCAATTAGGTACATTGTTCAATTTGTGAGTCATACATTTATATACTTAGTCCGAATCCGAATTTAACAGTCTTCAAATTCTTATTTTTTAGCTGATTTCGTTTTAATTGAGGAAAAGAGATCGCTTGTTTTACCTGAAGCAAAGTGAAGACAAGTAATCCTCGTTTAGTTCCATGGAAATCTCACTTTATTTTGGTCTAACTCGTGAGGATGGCAACCGCCGGAAAGTTGATTGAAAATCACCTCATTGCATATGCATGTGTTATGCCCGACCAAATTGACATTTCCCCGGCGCATTACGTGTAAAGTTCTTGGTTGTAAAAATGCCATGTGACCTATGACGCATCCGAAATGCCCGCGTCGTGCGTTCCTCTTACGCGACGACTATCTCATTTTGTTGATTGGCCTAGCGTGGGTGGCGGAAGAAGGAGGGGGGGGGGCTAGTAGCAATAGCAGGACGCGACAACGCATGCTGGTGGTGGCACCCAACAATGGAGTCGGCGCTCCAGAAAGGGAGTCGCGGAATAATGGGCTCACCGACGCTATTCTTCGCGCTGCGCACCGGCATGGACAAGATACGGCGCGACAGAGGGCGGTGCTCCGACCGTGTCATGATGGCGTCCATTGTCCTTTCCTCCAGCTCTCTCTCTCTCCGGCTCGTCCAAGTCGAACGCATTGTGGTGATGTTGGAGACCGAACCAACCCCATTGCACAGTGTATGAACATGGCGTCGATATTCATCGTGTTCTATTCAATGGCAATGATACGAAGTGAACGAGATGTTTCCTCCTTGCCTCGCAGCAAAGAAAAGCGACAAGGGGTTGGTGAAGTCGTGATTTGAGATGAACGGGATTGGGGTGATCTTTTCAATTGCGCGTTTTCGGACGCGCCGGTATTGCTGTCTCAACTACAATTTGTGACTGTTGTGACGTCCATTGCTTTTAAAAGGTTTCAATTTAAGCCCTTGACCAACTCGCCAGAGTGTTCTCGATTTGTCCTGGCGGTCACTGTGTTGACCATTTCATGATAATTTCGCGGTGAAAAAAATGCTATTTTCATTTCGTCCTCTCTCTGTCCAGTTGGGCAACGATGAGATAGATGACCAGCGGCGCTAATTAAACCCTGGCCGAAACCCCTGCAGTCTTCCTGTTTTGAAACCTGTAACGCAGGAATGACAACGCCACCGAGTCACGCATATATTTGCCTTCGTCGTGTTGTCACTGATTGCGCTGTCCAAATATGCCCGAGGTGACCGTCTCTCGGGAACTAAACCCGACTGGCCAACAACTCGCGACATATGATAGGCGCGATGATCGCGACATTTAACCAGCGTCCACGCTGGCCAAGACAAATTACTGTTTTACCCTGAAATCATACACAAAAAGCAATATGCTGGCTAATATATATTTTTTTAAATTCGAAGCCGATTCATGTACATTGTCAAATATTTCTATTTACAAATGAATTGTTGTGGAAGTGGTTTCAAGTGGAGTTGGGCAACAACCCCATATTTACAGGTCTCTTACAGAAACCTCCGGACGTGCTTACAGACTCTGTATTTTAGGGCTGGCATTAATGGTGTGGTGTTTTATCTAGTCTATGTAGTTGTATCCTGTAATTGTGCTATGTGAAATTCTCAATCTGGCGAGGTTGCCCTAAAAGCATTTTCACTTACGGACGCGCACAAATTGGCGCGTACGCGGCAAGTGCATCTGGTGATCATCAAGGAGTGGACGCAATGGTCAACTGTCCATCTCTTTGCTTTTTGGGTCGAGGGAGGAGACGCTATCAGATATAATATCAGAGAGAGAAAACACTTTCCTGTGATGATCCGGGGGTTTCTGTTCTAGCAAAATGGCGATGAATTTCGTTACAAAATGGGCACACCCAACATTTGAAGAGATGAAACGTAGAGTGATGTAAGTCGATTTTTTTATATTTTCGCCGACAGATCGATGGCAACAGAGGCTGCAGAGTTTAGCAGAACCGTATTAAAACACTTATAAAGAAACGATTTACATTCTCTTGACATTCACGCCTTCAGTTATTCCTCAATTCATATACAGTAGTCAATTGATATGCAGTAGATTTAAAGGCGCAAAAGCAATTAAAATATTGGTCCGGGCCTCGCCGACTGTGAACAAAAATGATTCGCCTAGATACAATCATTTTCCGAACCTCTTTTTACCAAGTCTGTCGCTTGGCGGCTTCAGCGTCGTTTGTCACGGCGACAGTCGTCACAGTTGAGGGCTAAATCGCGTCGACCTGGACCCGGCCACGATTTTTGCAACCAAATGTTTTGGAGTGGCGTGTGGTGTGTGTGTGGGATGGGCTGGGGGTGGGTTCTTGCAAAAGCGAAAGTGCTTTGCCTATATTGTCTATACGCGAGCTTTTCAGCCGCATAACACATCCAATATATATGTAGAAAAGAAATGAAAAAGGAGGACGTGGGTGAGAGGGAAGGGGTGGCGTAAAAACGACCACCATCAAGAGCTGGATGGCGAGAGAGCGAATGAGACGCCAAACATCACGGGAAAGTGTTTTGTCTGGGCAGATATATGAGCGCCTAAATGCATGGGCGCCCTCTTTTATTCGAATGTTTCCCCACACGCAGATATATGTATACTGGTATATATTGCATCGCCCTACTCTGGTAATTTAACGTTTACTGTTTGTAGTCGAGAAAATGTTTAGCGACTATTCCCCGGAGAAAATTGTTTTTTCTCTCCCCCGTTTTTTTTATTCTAAACATACAAACTTTCAATTCTGTTTCTCCACTGCCATATTCTACCGTGCACATGCCATATATATACAGTATATATATGTATTCTATTGCGCCACTTTTGATATACAGTAGATATATCAGGCGACGAATTTTCTCCCGTGTTATTCTTTCTCTCGCTCAAGTGGCGTGATTTTTATTCTCTATTTGTGTCGGCTAGAGAATCGTCTCACAAGACACAATTCAAATGCGCCGTGTATACGTATATATATGAAAGCGGTTGATGTTGAAGACTGTCGTTGTCCCTTTCCACACTTGAGAGCTCTCGAATTTCCAATTTGTCTGAGCGCAGATCCAGTTGCCAAACTGAAACGACCTACATGTACGACGAGTACAGTTAAATGCCACGAAGAAGAAAGCTTTGTCCGATGAGAATTTGTGTAGCTAAGGTTCGCAGACTCGATTCGAATGTAGATCTTAAAATGAATTCTGTTTTTTTCAGCGCACTAATCTCGACTCGTACAGAGTAGTACAGTACTGAGGTTATGGTTAGCGCATCAGATTATTTCACTCGTGATTGCGGGTTCAATTCCCAGCCGGGATCTCCAGAATTATTCGGGCGAAAGTAATGTTTGTACGTCAGGATGGAATTAAAAGTTGAGACCGTACTTGTACGGTATCAGGAACACGTAGAAGATCCCTACCTAAGTAACTAGCGTGGGGGTTTGAAACTGAAACAGTTTAAACCGCTCATTAAAGTTAAAATTGTTCTTTGTTAACCAGTTTCTAGTTTGTTAAATTTATATAGTAATTTACAGTTACAGTTGTATTAAAAAATGATTTGCTTTTTAGCAATAAATGAATATTTCGTTGCATTACGCATCAGTGATCGATATGTGTGTCACATCCGGCTGGAATCTGCTTATGTCAACATCCCTAGGTCGATCGCACAGAAGATTGCCTTGTACGAGTTAAGACTTTGAGGAAGCGAATCGTCTAAGAATCGTTTGTTTGTGAACGTGTGTCGACGTCAGCGGGGATCTGTTTATTAATTCTAAAATCTCCTTCCATTCATGCCCAGCGCTGACTATTGACACGGCCAATGTGCCAATTTCTTGTATTAACGCCCTGTCTAGGATTCAGATCGCTCGGCAACTACTTGAAACGAACAGCGATATGACATTGTTACATATCAAGATAATGTATGCGTCTTACAAACTATTTTTAAAAAGCAGACTCCATGTCTTAATTGCTTGCTGTTGTGTGACTGGAATGAATGTGACATCGCTGGACATGTTGAACGTCTGCGGAACTTTGGAATGGCAGACGTGTTTTCAACTTAATTACAAATTCAAATTTCCTCTTTTGAAAAAATGCCAACCATGTTTTATGATACATGATACATCGCCTTGTTTCGTGGCTTCGGTTGTGTAAGCTCGAATACTAACAAGAAAAATGGTTTAGTGCCGTCATCTAAACATTAACCATGTCTGGTTATTTTGCCAGTTTCTCAGAAAACCGAGGACTTTTTCATGGATGGGGGGGGGGACGAACATGTTCCTGTTTTCACCCGACTCGTGTGCCGTGCCATAAATCGTAGAATGTTGATATTTTAACGATTTGCTTCCTGCGATCACAGGTTTGGGTAAGGCGCGGGTAGCCTTATCAACAGAGCCCCGTGTGACGTTTATGGGATTGTGTCTGTTTACTTAATGCCCGGGCCACTTGACAATTATGGTGGGCACCTGTGTGTGCACCTGAGCAGGCCAGCAGGCATAAGGCGTGTGCTCCGGCCTGCATGCTGGGTTTCTGGTTTAGAATTTTGAAATATCTCAGTTAGTTGAGTACCGGTTTTTTCTTTTTTGGAAGAACGAGATGTTTTTTTCCCTTCTATTTCGATGAAACGCATCGTTGAACCGCTCAACCCGTGCCTGATCTCGCATTAATCCGATCCAAGATTGACCGCAGCATTTGCATTTTCTATAATTTTCTAGGAACCATGCAGCTTGGGCGGAACACCGATAAATCTTTCATTAATCGAGCCATATCCTATCAGTGGTGTACCTGTAGACGTTTCGTTGTTATATTGACCGCTTGGGGGCCCGGTTCGCCAAGTTTCGAGTTGTTCATTGTGGGATTGCTTTTTTCTATCTTCTTGCGATGCCAAGTGCAAAAATAAAGTGCTTCTTCTTCAGAGTACGTTTCACAAACTGTTCATAGGTCAGACTTTCGCACCTGTACTATTTTTGAGAGGCGTTTCTTCCTACTTTGACACGTACAGAATGGTATTTCCAAAAATCTTTTCTCTTCGAGACCATCAGCACCACTCTGCCTCCATTTTGGTCAAGTGGTCATTGAATCCGTGTGGAGTTTAACTGTGCGTGGCGACTAGTGCTGGCGATTGGTTTGCTGTTCGGCCACTCGGCGCGCTGCAGGCGGGGCTCACTGCCGCTCACATCGGATTTGACAAAGGAGAATGATTTCGCACAAAATGTTCGCATTTGCGCGGTGGCCATTTTTATTTGACGCATAAAAGCTGCGCTTTCACACAAAGAAAAGAAAAAAATCTTTTTCACTTTCCAACATTTTTTTATCGCTTTTAAATTGTTCCTTTGCTTCTTCTGCTGCTTGTCTCGGGCAATCCAGAGATCCGTTTGAAAAAAAGACGTATTTTCTCAACAGTTTTGTGTTTATGAAAGAGGGGGAGTTTCGCATAACCACCATTCACTCTATTTAAGGTTTCTATTCCATTTATTTTTCGGTGGTATATGTGGTCTGCTTATATAAATATTTTATTTGTGTACAATATATTCTCATTGTGTACTTAGACAGATTGTACATCAAGTCACGCTTGATCTTGATCAACCAACCGGAAGTTCCGCATTTGATTACTTCTAAGACATCTGGACAAGCCCATAGCGAACTCAGACATTGCCAGGAAATTAATTTCATTTTTATTACTGCATCGTGCTGTTCTCAATGCAGTAATAAAAACTAAGAATTCCGTGGTTACGAACCGGCGAATACCTTGATACTTTCAGACTGTTTATGCTGATTATCTCGCAAACCAAACTTGACGAAATATTATGCTGTTTGTAGTCAGGTAAGAATTGTCCATGCGAAAGGTGTGACCCATGATGCAAAACAAGGTACAGCTTCAACCGAATCGATTCATTTCAAACTCCTTTTCTGTGGGTTTTTTACCATACGAATTGGAATGCATAATGCAGTAACCTCGCTCTTGTCGAGGTTAGCGGCCTTTGTGTACATAGGTTGCAGGTGACTTGCCAGTGTTAACCATAGAAGTGGGTATTTTCTGCACAAAAAGAGCCAAACGAACAACTAATCTGTTTGTGTAGTTTATGACGTTATAAATAATAGCGTCGTTATCCTTTTTTCACACCTTCCTGCTCGATTTGTTAGTATCTGAGGTTTCTGTGACTTCAACACTTGAGTTTTCACTTCACACCTCTTGACTTCTAAAACATCTGCTTCCTATGATATATACACTTGGTTTTAAAGCAAATAATGACGTGTTGGTCCTCCCAACAGACGGTTGGACGTACAAGATCTTATAAAATCAGAGTTGATCTTTCCTGGTTGTGATTTGATAGCTCACGAACGGCGAAACGTTGTGCCATGAAATTTACACCGGTCATTGCAACTTATTTCAGTTATTTATTTGGTTGCGTTCATGCTATTATAATTTAATAACAAAAATAACCCTGGTTTTATTTTAATGTGTTAGCAGCGCCAAAGTCGAAGTCAGTTGCGGAACGTCCCCTCAAGATGCGGCGAAAACCGTGGTCTGACAAATGGCGCCCCCTGGTGATCTGCCCAACTAACGATTGTGAATGACTCGTGTAATTCTTCGCCTGCGTGCCGCACAAAAAAGAGAGTGGGGGTGTGGGTGGTGGTGGTGGGGGAAGGGGAAATGTCGGGGGGGGGGGGGTCGGAAAAAAAGCTCGCCAGCAAAAGTCACAACAAAAGCGCAGCAGTCATCGCGACCGCGCCATTTCAAACAACACCGCAAACGACTATTGTGTCGAATAAGAAAGCGCCTGTCGCGACCCCTGGTGTTCGAATGTGGACACAACCAGTTCCCCCACCCCTTTACCGCCTCTCGGAGTTTCGTCCTGTACATAGGAATTATTTCTATCCAGTCTTGTAAATTCTGTAAAGGACATTCTTGGACACAGTCTTTGCGAAAGAGGTGAAGCTGAATTGTACGGGTACGAGAAAATAAACAACTTTTTGCATGTTTTGTCATGCAGGTATTTATTATTTTGGATATGTGATTTCTAGTACAGGTTAACCGCCGTAGTACGAGTCTGTTATGAAAAAATAATTTTTAAATGTTCTCACAATGAAGAGGAGAAGAATGAGACACAAAATATGCCAACAACAGCAAAACAACGTTTCATCTACTGCTCACCAGATGTCGTTCAATCTGGCTTATCAATTTGGCCAATAGGTGAGCCACCAGTATCGTGCAAGATGATATCGCCATCTAGTGAGCAACTAATGAAACTAGTGTTTCCGGTTGGAAAAACGGCGGGAGACCGCTATGCATTATCCAGAGAACGAGGTAGCCAGCTACTTCAGGACCTTTCAGTATGCACAACGACCCGAGTTTAAAATTGTTCAAAAAGGGTAAACTATGAAACCAAAATGGCCGCCAAATTTCGCTCATAAAAAGCCGCGCGGGGGATTTTTCGCGGCACGACTTGAGACCACTGACACGGGTGTCAAGTGCAGCTCCCTTTAGCACCTCGCAGGTGTACCTTTGATAAAATACGACATACATTCTCAGTGTAGAGCCCCTTTCTTCGGTGAATCTCGTCGACTCTTACTTGTTTGTGTACGTGTGTGAGTGGGGAAGGGGGTTCTGTTGTGAGTGGGGGGGGGGGGAGAGGAGTATCTCGGCAAATTGCATTAGCGATCATTGGTGGATTGTTGTGGAGCTCACGCCAGGCGGAAAGGGGAAAAAGAAGAGCTCCGACACAAGGCGTGAAATTAAATTTATGGCGCACATATTTCACCTGGCCGTCGTTTATTTTCTCTCTCGCGGACCCCCACACCCTACCTGCAACCTCCCCCACCACCCCCATTTACCTTTACGCCATTGACTTTCCTCCCTCTTTCATTCCTGTTAAGTCACCTTAGTGCCACTGCACTACGAAATAAAGACGTCAAAGTTATTCCTTAGGTGTGTAGCGCCATTTTCAGTGGCATCTCAATCAAGACATTTTTCGTGTTTTCGTACGGTTTGGGGTGAAATGAGAGGGTTCGTTCGTGAGCGTGACTTCTCAAGTTGGAGTTGAGCCAACAGGAAGAATGAAACGTTGAAAAAAAAGAAATCGAGAAACGTAGAAAATAGTTCCTCTATTAATATTTTGTGCTGACCAGCAATGTTTCGATCAATTACTACATCCTATTTGCATTTACCGTAGAGTCGTGCGGATACGGCGCGCCGAATCTGATTAAAGTCACCTTTTTTTCGGCCGAGCGCCTATTCTGA
>JAQGBY010006915.1:0-12427 GCA_034698785.1 Mycogona germanica | reverse complement strand
GAGAGAGAGTGAAGGAACCCGCTGCAAAGATGCGATGATGTAATATGCAGTGCGTTCTCACCTGCGTCAACTTGTCTGCGCATGCGCACGACGCTCTTGCCCCGCGCGTCGTTCTTCGCTTTGGCTTTAAGCTAGTCGAGAAGGGCAAGGGTGGATCGCAGAAGTTTTGCCGCGAAACAATTTTCCATCCGAACTGTATTACGCTTTATTAATTTTGGTCGGGTGCTCTTGTACATCCCGACATAAAAACATATAAATCATAATTTTAAAATGATGGCCTGCTAATAATTTTATGTTGTTTATTTTTAATAAAGTTGCTATTTGTTTATTTTTAATAAGTTAGTCTGTGATCGTTCGCGTTGATTAGAATTGACGAGATTCAAAGGAGTTGTTATACCTGTATTACGAGTAACGAATAATGAGTTCTTGTTTTTCAAAATTAAATTCTTGCAGTTAGATGTCCAGACTATTTAAACGGAAAAATAGCCAACTTGGTTCTTATTCATAAATTTAGTTTTTAAAATTAGATCAAAATTGGAAATTGTAAGCACATCCTTGTTATATCGTTTATGCGATGGGACATCCCTGTTAGAGCGCGTCACAAATGTTTATGGTATGCCTAACTTCAGGGATGCTGAAGTTGTGTGAGATGGGGGGGAGGAGAGAGGGTGAAATTGATGTGGTATTTCTTAATAAAAGAGGGCAAGGACGGATAACTAGCTGGCTGTCGCTCCACACACACACACACCCTCAAATATATATATATACATACATATACGGTAGGTTTTTTTTGTCCCTCTTCTGTTTTAGGCAGCACGTGGTATACTAATAATAATGGACTTTTAAAAAATCCAATAATCTGCACCAGATGAGAAGAAAAGGAGGAAGGCACCAGTTCGTTTTCTGTAATTACAAAACGCCGGTGATGCCCTCCTGCACAATGACGTTCAGCAAGGAGGTTGGGGGTGTGTGTAAGACTGGGGGAAGCGTAATCACGTGAGCTGTGCAGCCAATCAACGCAGAGTTTTTTTAAAATCTTTTGCACGGTGGCGGGATTCAAAAATTAGGTGCCTTTTAAACGGAATATGGCTGTGGCAGCAGTAAATCTTCATCCTTTGTCGTCCATCTATCTAGGAATAAAAATTTGATAATCCGATCCGATCCTTTCGAAATCAAAATTGATTACAAAAATAGGGCATATTAAATATTATTTAAGTTAAAAGTTTGTTTTAGGATTATAAATAAAATCAATATATGATATATATATATACTGGAATATAGTTTTAGCAACGACATTTTTGATGGAAAGTGTCGAAGAATAATTTCCTTTTATCAAACTGTTTTCAGCGCGATGTTCTTTAAACTGTAATGCGCGTTTGCGTTTGAAAAATTCTATGTATTTTTCTTACTGATAGCCGGCACCAATACAGGAAAAAATTCACATTAACATTTGGAACAAAAGTCTGCCAGCCAACACAGGGGGTCTCGTCATAAATATGTGCAAGATTATCTTGACAACCAAGTATGAGGAAATTATTTAGGGCGTGCCCAATTAAATGCATTCTTGATTCGACCCTAGCGGAGGCGGAGGATGGATCTACATCTAGCTGAGATGAGAAAGAAACTAATGTTTGTAACTATATATGTTTGGTTATCTCTGCTGTACGTGGTCTATTGGAATGGCATTCGTGGCGCAGTGGATAAATTTGCTCCGGTGTGCGGATAGGTATGTAGTAAGGCTTCTATCTGCTAGTCTAGAAATACATTTTTTTCTTCCTTTTGAGGGATTTATTCGCCAATAGCCCAATATATGTTCCAAAGCTTATAGTTTCTGTATCGATTGGATCATTTTTTGTTGTTGTTTGCGTGCAGGGCATCTTCTTTTTTAAGTGTTTCTCACGTTCGCCGTCGAGAATCGCTGACAAAGAATTCCAGATCGATATCTTTCCATTGGAGTTCCTGTGTACTACCTACCTAAAATATCGCACTAGACTAAAAACACGTCCACTCATAGGTAAGGACAGTGTAATTGAATTGCTTGACTTGTTTACGTTTGAACTAATTTGAGAATATACATGCATTTATTAGTGCTGATTTATTTTAGATAAACACGAGAATGTTGTACCGGAAATGCAATTCAGCTCTGATCCCCTCAGTGAGTACTAGTCACCGTACGTACACTGGGGACGATTTACCGGTCGGACCGTGTACATAGCCTCCCGCTTTTCAGCTCGACTGACCTGACCGTCCAACTTAGCACCGTTTAATAACCTGTCATTGACAGGCGATGGAGGCCCCCGCGTTACGAAGAACACCATTAAATGTGAAATAAAAATGGCATATTGATTGATGACTGAATTAATGGTGAGCTACGGGGATATACGTGTACACATACAGGGTGGGGGTTGGGGCTCAATTCCCCTGCCCCCCCCCCCTAAACACCTCCACAATAAGCTTCTATGACAGGAGATCTGCCACATGTAGTCTCGCGAAGTTACAACAGTAAATGAAAGATGTGCTGTAAATATTCACGAGACAACATTCTGAGCTACATGTAGTTTGATCCAGAAAATATTGTCACAGGGGCCCTTCGGTGCTGGAACTCTCCCAATGCTTCGATAGGGATTTATAAAAGACAAATTCATTTGGTTACAATTTTATTATTATTAAAAAGTAACTTATTTCAGTATTTTAGTTAGTTTAATTGCAAATTTTGAATGTTCTTTTTTTGAACTGATAATACATTATTTCTGGATAGAGCTCTGATTGGGTTTTCCTTTGAAATAGGTGCATTTTCCCCAAAACAAAAGCCACAAAGTTTGTAGTTTGTAGTTATTTTCCAATCGCGGTCTACTCTGTAGTTTGAATTATTCTTGACTCGTCCTGTTTCATTGCTGTTTGTTGGTCAATTATAGGAATTTGTCTAGGCTTGTTTGTTGGTCAGACGCGTGGCGAACACGTGCCACCCGTGAGTGCTCAATGTCTGAATCTGATGTGTCCGCTCCACGAAACACGAAACAGTTGCGTCCGCCAGGTGCAAAACATTCTAGGACTATGTGTAGCCGTTGCACCATTTACCCTACGCGTTGCCATAGGCTGCAACTCGAATAGTGAGCTATTTTTAAATTGCGATATCGGCCCGCCGGCTGCCTCTCCTTTACCTTGCTCGGCGTCGATGCGTGTCTAGAGCCAATAAAGTGAAAGGGTCGTTCAATGAATTCCAGAATTACTGCTAATTTTTACGATTACACGACAGTGCGTAATATCAATAGTAGATTTAGATTTTAGTAACATTTGGTTGTTGAAGATAAAGGATCAGCTGTCTGATAACAATGTTCGATCAAAATGCAAATCGAAATTAGTTTCAAAATTCGATCAAAATAATTAATAAAAATATGAATAAGAGTAATTCATTATAAATTTGATTGATAATAGTGTTTAATAAATATCGTTTTGAGATAGGGAATTGAAGACCGTTTGGTCTTCAATTCCGTACAAATTTAAGAACCTGCTGGTCAAAACTTCTTGTCGTCAATCGAATCTGTCTACTTATTTGTTCGACTGTCAACTAACTGGACACAGTATGTTTTCCTGTCTGTGTTGTCTCTACCGATGGGCAGTTTCAATTTGTGTCCTGAAGTGAACTGGCCTGCGCGCATCAATACGGGATATTTTACCTTGCTTTTTTAGCAAGGAAAAGTGAGCTGACTGTTTCTGTACGAGTGCATATGCTCGAACAGTATTGGAAGCGCCATTGTTCGTGCTAAGTTCTTTTTGTTTTCGGGGCGATCGTGGATTTGCGTCCTGGGTAACAACAATTGGTGGTCGACGACGTGGCGTTGTGCCCTTCGCGTACGTGCACCAACGTGCAACCAGTGGCGATGTCGCCCCGAAAAGATTTCTATCGGGCCTGCAGAAGTTTGCAACTGTCGCTCGCGCGCAACGCGTCTCTCCACTCCAATCAGCGTCAACGCCAATTGAGGGTGCCACCGTGGCGGAGATGTCACACCGCCCGACGCAACGACTCATGCGACGTGACGCGACAACACGAGCGTACGACGTCAGTGCTGCGAGCGACAAACGCGTGCTAGTAACCTGCCATCGTCGGCGACTGTCAACACGTTTTAGTGAGGGGAGGGGGGCACTCATTGATCTAGAAATTTAAAAAAAGTATTTGTTTTCTTTCACGAAATAGAATAAGTCAGCAAAGAAATTGAATCAAGAAGTAGGGGGAGTGATATTTCAATTTCGGAATTGCTTTCCTATTATTTTTTATGGATTTTGTCTGGGTATTTGGCAAATTTCTGTAAAATATTAATTAGTCGTAAAGGATGTCTCTATCTACACGTACATGTATGTAGATACATGTGCATCTGTATACCTGTTTTTCGTCTTAATTATTTTTATTAGTATTTCTTGTTATCTTTTCTGTGTGCTAATCTACAGAATATTGAGTGCATTTCGCGTATATATTATGTTGTTAATTTTTCTTCACCACCACCCCTCTTTAACTTGTACGTGTGATGTATCCAGTCTCTACCTGTATAGCTGAGACTCGCCAGGCAGCACTTCCATTTTCAATCGACCGGTTTTCCTTTTCCATCTTGGAGTGCGCGTGTGCGCGGGCGCGCGTTCTATATGGTACACATGTGGCGTGTTGATATCCCGTTTCGAGGCCGCCTTTCATCGGTTGTGGTGTATATCCGGCGCATTTCGCCTCCATAATAATTTCGACATTAGCACCTTATTTCAACCGCACCTTTTTATTAGGAGGGAACCGCCGCGCCGATCTCCCGCCGCGGGGAGCCACCGCCTCGTGCAATTTTAATGCTAATAGGTCTCCGAACACCTGTAGGCGATGCCACATTGGCTTCCAATTTGACTCGGCGCGCCCCAACACGCGCGCTTACATTTTACTGTTTACTTCTTGCTGCGACACGCGCGCGCTCGCACTGGAAATCTCGGCGACTAAAAACAAGTCGCCCGGGATGACTAATCCTGCATCACTATTTGAACCATTTCCGGTAAGTGGTGACTACATTTACGTTTAAAAATGAAAGTTGTATTTTTTTCAACAATCCATATTTCTTTCCATTTAAAATTGACAGGCGTTAAAAATTAAATTAATTTTTTTTAAAAACTTAATGTTGTTTTAACCATTTGTCAAACAGTCGCTTGATAATTTTTTTAAAGATTCTATTTATACATGATCTGTTTTACCTGAACTGAAAGTTTCCAAAATTAAAGAATTTGGGCACAAGTATTAGACTGTACCTTTATGCTAATTTTGGCGGTTTGTTAAAAAAAATATATGTAAAAAAACATGTTATTGCCAAAAGAAAAACGATTTAAAAAAAGAAAGCCTTCTTTTTATTGGTCTTAACAAAATTGTGTTTCGTGTATGGAGGGGGTTCGCCGGAATGCTGAAATCAGAGGGTGGGGAAATGATTTTCTCCAACACATAATTTTTTTAGCATAACAGGGTAATTAGATCAATCAGGTCCGGTCCATGTATCATTAATGCTGTTATGTAAAAATATAGCGAGAACAATTCGTCGGTTACCGGGCGGCTCCTTCTTCAATAAAATGTACTTAAGAGAAGGTCTGGGAACTTCATTCAAGTTGCTTCGATCTGCAGTTAAATGTATGGAGCTATGCGTGCATCTATGCACAGTATGCCTGTATTTCCTCCCGCTGAATGCGCGTGTGGAGGAGTACGTATAAGCAGGCGCCTATATGTATTGGCCCCGCCGCGACTATTGCAGGCTCGTTCTCGTCTGGCTTTTATCGCTCGTCTTGGCGGCGGCGCGCGTGCATTGGAAATAAGCTGCTTGCCTTAACGACGCCGATCATGTGGGGAGAGGCGCGGCCTGTTCGAAAAGTTATGAGTTTGCAAAAACCGAAACGTTTGTTGTGAAATGAATAGGCATTCGAAACAACATTTCTGCTCTATTCATTTGCAATACGAATTTTATATTGAGGTTCATTCAGATTAATTACACAAAATATCAATTAATACCGATTACAAATTATCCGCCAAACACTTATCTCAATTTCAGTTTTAACTAAAATCAGACTATTGATTGATTTTCAACTGTCTGACTTCCTGGGTTAGTATCCTTTTGAAAGCAAACATTGTCATCGGATTTTTTAAAATTTGCATTCTAAAATCAACTGGTGACGTCACTTAAGCGTAGCAATCGGATACGTCTTTTCTTTGTGTTCATTAATTACTTTTGCTAGAAGATATTTAATTAACTTGTTTTTTTACCTAAAATTGGGAATATTCTCTTTTTTCTATAAAATAATATGTACGTACACACTTTGGGCAAAGTCTATGATGCGCGGTATACCTTGGAACTCGTTCTATGAGGACGCATCCATGGATGAGACATACATTATGTGGGTAGTTCACTGTGGTAGCGGCGGAGTGAGACAATGTGGAACGTACGGCAGTCCATTAAAGGTGTGCGCGCCTATCTGCGCGAGTAAAGTCGTATAGATAGGTGGGCGCAATTATTCACTCGGCGGATCAGCCAGCGACGAATGAGATATTATTACGGCCGTACGCCTATATAGTATATAAGAGAGAGAGAGTGGCGTCTTCGAGCACCACCATCAGCATTAAGCAGAACCAAACAACCGTGTTTCGACGAAATCTCGCCCTCCCTCGGCCCAGTCCACATAATCTCTGCGCGCGTCCACTATTATGCGTAGTTAGAAAATGGCGCGAGCGTGGCGGCGCGTGCCATTTCACAACGCGCCCGCCACCCCTTCGCCACGGTGAGGGGGCGACGAGATTTTTACGCGGAGAAGGTCTCGTGTCTCATGCCGTCTCACCGGCGCTCACCGCCCGGCCCGAGAGCTTCACCTTAGCGCGTGCATCATTGCGTACACCCGTATAATAATACTCCGTGTGTGTGTGTGTTCCGGAGGTTTAGTGCGTGTGGGGGATTGGGGGCCGCCGCGGTATAAACGTACGTGCGCCGCCGCCGCCGTTCGGCGCGGGGACCGTCCGCTCGGAAACGCGGCCGCCGTTCACTTCTCAGCGACCGGCGGACGCAGCGACACTCGTTGGTCGCGTCGCCACGGCGTCGGCCCGGGTCCCGCCGCCTCGCCTACCCCGAACGCCGGGGGGATTACGGGAAATTAAGGCATTACAAATGAAAATGTTCTTTCTGATGAGAAAATGAACGACGCCGGCTGAAACAAGACAGCGGTAATCAAAGTTTATCGCGACAGCGGGGATTATACAAATTGCCTCCAAGTTGAAATTAACATGGCCGATCGTAACGGAGATTAAATTTGACAGAGTTGTTGTTTCTCTGCCGAGCTGCCCGGGCACGCCCGGTGCCCGTGTGCAGTGGGTTGCTCTCTACGGCGCCGGTGGCGCGGGATGGTATATAGTATTTGCGTCGTGCGGTTAAGTCGATGTAGGTGGGGGTTGGGGGAGGAGCTAGGGGGAGGGAGCGTATGTATTTAGGATGCGTGGGGGGTGGGGGAGTCGTGCCCGTATAAATACTTTGTTTGTCGACGGTTGTGACTGGAGTCACTGGATGTATATATTATATGTGTGTACGGTGCATACGGTGATGCTCAGTTTCTTAGCCCACCGACACACCCCACCCCCACCCACCCCCTTCCCCTATCCGGTGCGCCGCAAGCCCCGCTGCTTAGAGAACCTGACACGCATGACAAAAGACTGGCGGAGATGAAATTGGTGGAGAAACGTGATTTTCCCTTTTAATAGGTGCGGTTTCGTGGGTGGATGTAGCACGAAATTGGGAAGAGGTGGTGGCGCGGGGGAGGTGGATGACAGGTTTTCCGTTAATTTAAATTTCTCGCTCGACTCGAAGTTTTTAAGCGATCTGAGTCGTCGTCGTCCCACCCCTCCCTTCCTCACCGCGAATTATTTATTCAGTCGATGTCCCGTTGTTAGTTTGTTCCTAATTCCAATTCCCAATTTCGTGTGCCGGCTTGGAAAGATAATAATACGCCTTTTGGTGAGAAGAAGGGAAGCTAATACAAGATATTGTTATTTTTTTTAAATACTGCTTATTACTGATCTATAGTAGTTTTTGCTTAAATAGTGTAGTTTCCCAATCATGAATATCACAATAATTTGATTATAAATTACTGATTGTTAATTCATCAGTTGATTTGATCAGTTGATTACTGATTGTTATATATATGGTGTCATGTTTGGTTGCAAATATTACTTGCCAAGTTATGAGTAACCAGATTTTCGATCATTCAATCTAAATCAGCCTAAATAAAGTTGCTAGAACCACGCCAAAACAGATGCAAATATTTACAAACTAATTTCAATGATAATTCCTATCGATTTCGATTTCTACTCATTTCGAACTATCGAAATCAGTTTGTAATTTTATTTAAATCCGCCTAGATTTAGGAGTTGGTATGACAGCACAATTGTTGACACAATTTCATTAATCAGACTTACAGTAGTATTGCCTGCCCACTCGACTCCTGATTGAGTCGCAATTATCCTGGAGCAGCCATTCCACTTCGAAATTATAGAATACCTTTCGTTGAGTTATTTTCTGATTCTCGACTTCATGATGTGTGGTGGGGAAGGAAAGGGATGGGTGGGTGGGAAGTAGTGAGGGGAGGCATTGGTCGTTGGTTAGCTTGAGCAGTGTGTGACAGTCTCTCAAATTATCCTCCCGAGACCCTGAGTCCTCATTAATATTTTAATTTGATTGTACTGTAGTACATGAGATTCGGTACCTGTGCGAGAACACATTTTCTGCAATACATCGGAATCGAATAAAAGAACCTGCGCCAGGAATAGAGCCCATGATTTTCCGACTGGTGACTTATGAGGAGATTCCGTTTGTCCTATACTCAACTAGAAGCTACTAGCGATGAAACTTCTCTGCGGTTTTCAGTATTTTCAATAAATTAAAATAGTTCGAAAGTAAAATCATTGAGGGTGAGGTTTCAGTAGGGTTCTCATGAGGATTTTGGGTTCTGTAAGCGGGGGAGCACTGTTCTCTGTGCGCGAGTATAGATACACAATCGCCAAATGACGAAATAAATGAAACAAATGAAGCAAAAGAGGCCATCAGTGGCAGTAACAAATGAGACTTGATTGCGCGCCGCTCGGATGAAGCGAGAGAGTGCGTCGCGGTTTTTGCTTTTCCTTAGATTGGTGGGCGATTAGTTCGGAGATGCGATCGAGGTGGTTGGGATGAGTGGAAATCCCGTTGCAAAAAGCACGCTCGTGAGTAGGTACGCGGTTAACCAACGAATATGGTCACTTATCTGGTGTCAGCATAATCGGAAAATCTTCAGAAAACTTGCTATTTGTCTTAAAACATGGTTGTTTTATCTGGGAAAACATTGTGAAATGTTGATATTGTAAATCTGTTTGATCTAGGTTTTTTTGGTGATAAATTTGCTCGGTTTTGTTTGGGGATACCAAATAATTTGTTGGCAAATGAATAAACACGAATATAGTTGTGTTTGCAGTCGTTATTGTATCTAAAAAAATATATTAATTTTATATCTATTGTATTTATTAAAAAAATATTTGAGAGTTTAAAACTTAAGACTTGGTAGTGAAACAAGAAAGAACAAAATACAGAAAAGCTCATTTATCATGAATTTGAATTATTAAAAAACTATCAATTTCTGGATACTGCATTTTTACGTGAATGAGTTTGCCCCCAAAATTTAGCTGCCCCGTCATACATTAGAGCAAGCAGTGATTGCTCTACAGAATATATGCGCAAGTGAGGAAGGACATCAACAGCGGAGACCTTTTTTATGACGCGTTTGTTGTAGACGAAATGAATGTTAAACAATTCTGTCAACGCCGGTGCCAGTGTTGCATTCAATTTGGAAGTGATTTGAGCCGTTGAAATTAAAATAAAATCTAATTTCACGGTTCTCCACTTCAAATACTCGCAAGGGATGAACGCCGCTAGTACGATAAAAATAGAACCTCCTCCCCCTCAGATGAGCGAGCGATAAGCACGAATCTGTATGAGACAAGAGACTTTCAAGCGGTCGATAACTGTCGCGCTGTCTGTCAATTTTTCTACGAATTCATCCATCGAAGAGTTGCTCCAATAGCAGTAATTCTTTTTTAAATTACGAGAAATACTGGCTCTCTCATAATTTCGACATATTTCTAGAACCGATTGTCCATAAACATCGTACATTACAAATTATATTCTAAGTGGTCAATTATTGATTGTTCCTTATCTCATTTCCCTCCCATTTTGTGTTTTGTCCAGCAAATTTATCAATCTTTCCTACCCTACTTATTTAGAAGTATTTACAACAAGAAACACTGGTAATATGCAAACTTGATCACCTTAAAACCCTCTTTTAAGAAACCATTTAAATAAATGTGGTGCTTAGACTAATCGAGGATTTAACGATCCTCATGAAATTGTATAGAACGTAATACCTAGAACTGTTCTGGATGAAATATTTATATAATTCATAACTTGTATAATCGGCAATCTCAGTAACTGAAAATGTCTGTAAGCTAGTGTATTTTGTATACATTATTTAGTCGGTGAAGTCATCGTTTTAAAGTAGGTTTCCACGCCCGTTTCAGATTGCCAAAATGTTTTATATATAAAGCAAACCCTCGCGCATGCGCTTCGCTAGCGATGACTACGCCACTAGCGACCGAACAGTGAATCATGTTCACATTGCAAATCTGTCAGAACAGCAAAAAAGAAAGGCACGTCGCAGTGAAGATGGACTCGAGCGCCGGTGACTCGTTGCTGTGTTACGAATAAATCATCAGCCAGGAATTTCGAGTTGCGCACGCGCTGCGCGGTCAAGGCGATTGGCTGAGCGCTTACCAGCGATGGTACATCGGTGTGGCTGCATGGTAACCTATGGATTGGTTGGCGAGTTCGCATTGAAATGTGAGGTATCAACGTTTCGGCGAAGATGGCCCGGTGTAATATGCGCCGAACCGCAACCCCATCTTGGACCCATCTTATTCACTTTTTATGGTGCTGTCCAGTTGTGCGATCAAACGCCCAAATGTAATTAAATTTCGTCCATAAATTACTGGGCGAGGTGCTTATTTTTTCAACCTTTGTCTTTCTAAATCATTTTCTGATTACTTAATTGCTAACGCGGTACGAAACTCCCTTTCCATCAACGACGATCTTGGTTATTTTTATTTTACCCTGTCGAGGTCAAGCTCTTGTCACGTGGTCACCCAACCCACTGCTTTTTATTTATTAAACTCCTTGACCGTTCCTGAGGCGATGTCCTCCAATTAATCATATCTTTAGTTAATTACGTTGACAAAAGTGGCGGTGTGGTGTTGCAGTGAAGCAGCACCGCCGATTTCGAATATTTTTGACATTTTTAGAAATATATTTTTGAAACAACCTCTATTAAATTCGCGAAAACATAATTTGTAATTGTTCAAGTTGTTGAAGGAGCTGTTTTCTGAAATATATAAAAGTATCTCTGAAAGAAAAATATTCAATATATCCGCGACCAAAACGAGATCGAGACATCAACTGATGGTTTACACTCATCAGTCAGACAGTCGACTACGCCGTAGAAAATATGCAAATCCAAGTTTTCTCGTAATTATAGTTGCCTGGTGTTTACTGGTGAAAAAAAATTTCTGAAGCTTTGTGTCGAATTGCTTTCACAAGTATATTTGGTTTCGATCAATATGGCCGACAGGAACTACCTTTTCCACCGTGCAGTCAGTGGTGGTCCAAACGGTGTTTGATATAGTGGATACTAGATCTTCGCCGAAGTGACGTTGATGACGAAGGTGTCCAAAGGGGAAGTGGGTGTTAGGGGTGGGGGAGAAGAAGTCTAGAAAGTCCACCTCTCCCATCTCTCAGTTTCTCTCGATACGTGCATAGCCACACACCATCCATCGCCCTCTATCTTCTCATTTCCCAGCGGGAGAGAGAGATAGTGAGAGTCGGCGGAGTCCCTCTGTATGGCCGTGCCGATCCATCTATTCCGGCCAGCGGTCAATCTGTCCCCGGGGAGGGTTTGCCTCCGCAAATGGTAGCCGGGAGAGTGTTCCGAGGCACTAAAAACTAATTCCATTTAGTGGCTCCCAGGCTCTGCTTCCCTTTAGTCGGGATAAGGTGCCACCTCGGATCTCCTGGCTCCATCCGTCCCCCGGTTTTCCTCCTCTTCCTCTTCGCCTCATCCTCCGCGAGCTCTTATTAAATACTCGCGGGAATCTTCGCTGCGGAGGTGAGGGAATTATTCTATCTCGCTCGTTGGTGTTCTCTTTCCAACCACAGCCATCGCCTCACATCCCCACTGCAAGTGTGCCTGAAAATAAAAACCCGATTTTTCTGCTGTCATGTCTATTTTTTTTTTTTTTTTGATTCACTGAAGTGACGGATCACAACAGGAAGATTCTGAACCCCTCTCAGAGCTTAGGCCC
>JAQGBY010006914.1:0-12427 GCA_034698785.1 Mycogona germanica | reverse complement strand
TTCTAAAGTTTTGTTACAGACATTGATTTTTATTGAATAGTTTAAAGCTTCTTTCCATAATTGCCATCAAAATCTTATTTAGATACATCTGAATTCGTGTAACCATTTCCAGCACAACCGGTTTTTGAAATTGTAAATTATAATGATTTTAAAACTTTTTCTTTTCGAATGAAGAGCTTTTAGGATGTTTTGATCAATAACCTTTCCAACGCTGATTGTTAGAACCGTAAAATCCGATAAAATTACGAACATTTTGACACCACAAAAGTGTCAGTCTGTCTAATTCGAATAAATACCCCACGGTGAAGAGACAAATAATTTAAAAAATATACACTGAAGCACGAGCGTAAATGTTTTGGCATGCGCCTTTGACACCAAACCGAAAACACTACAAAAAGGATTTTGGCGCAAAGGATTGTTGCATAGCAGTTTTGTCACATGATGAACGCGAGAAACAAAAAATTCCCCCAAACACATTGATGACGATTGACGATCGAGAAAGACACTGGCAGGAACTGTTCTGACACCCTGTAACGTGGTCCAGAGGTAGCGATGCATGCCGGGCAATTACCTCGGCTCCCGTAATTGCCTTGGATGTTGGAAAGTACGTGAGCAGCCCCACTCGCTCTCTCTCTCTCTCCTCCCCACCGACTTCCACCCAGCCAGCCCCACCCCACTATATTACCCCCTCCGCCCCCCCCAACCCTCCCCCACACCCCATGTTCAGAGGAGTCAGTCCGAGCCGTTCGCGCTAGTCACGCGCAGCACCCATCACGCAAATATTGCCAAGGCTTCCGACAGGCGGCGCTGTCCGGCAATACGCACTTAGCCGTGGATACAAGTCGAGCTTGTCTTTTTTTACAAATCCCAAAGAGATGAAATGAGTAGAATTCCGTTTATGATGCCGCGATCACCAAAGGCTGACTTCTCCATTGTGTTAAATTTCTACTACCAGCGCGATATGACACTACTTTTTTACTTCCACTGTACAGTGAGTGATAAAAAAAAACCCGCCAGCAATTAAAACAATAAAACAACAAAATAAACGGTTTCGTTGATAGTAAGATTTACCTGCACCTATTCCACAAAAAAAATTAACAAGACAAGTATTAAAAAGACGATCATGTACACATTTCCTACTGTATTCTGAAAAAAGTTAGAAAACCCATGAAGAAAAGCCAATGTCAAATAAGAATTTGCACACAGGAGTGTCAGGTGATTGTCTTATTACTCTATGTTGAGTCAATTAGAATATGACGCATACGCAAAGTGAGATTCTGAAGACATTTGGTATTATTGGAAGATTTGAAAATTCGATTGTTCAGATTAAAAACCCAAATGGCGAAAAAGAAAGGAAAATCGGTACGAGGGCAATCAATCCATAAGACGGCGTAACTTTTCCACGAGCCCTCCCCCCGCCACCCATACCATCACCCCACGCAGCTCCATTTCCCACACCCATTCCATTGGCTGTAGAATTTCTCAGTGCGGCTGTGGAGGTCTACATAACCGATCGATCACGAGAGTGAACGCAAGTGGGAGTGCAAAAATCGAGGGGACAAAAAACCTTTGACAGAAGTCGACGAACGACAAACGTGCAAGGGAGGCGACACATTGACGCAAGACCGTGAGGGGGGAGAGGGTGAATGAGGAGGAGGGAGGAGGGGGGTTGAACAGTGAGAGTGCGGGGACCCCGATAGTCGCCCCCGTGAACAATCCGAAACCATTTACGCAATTAAAAAGACAATCGAGCATTGTCGACGAACGTCACAACACACCAAACTGTGGATTTCACCACTCGTATAGGTCTACCAAAATTGAATTTAAAAAAAACTAAAGTGTTGAATCGACAAAACGATTTCGTCATTCTGCGACGTTTTGTTTGAGGAAAACTGCATTTCGGGAGAAATGTCGTGCTAAACGAAAAAGGCGGTCGATCAAATACTGTACATGAAGTTAGTTCTACTCCGTAGAAAGCAGTTTACAAATTATTTTTAATTTCAGATTGTGTTCTTAAATGATAATGAGTGACAAGACAGTGAGTGAGAAATGGTAAGACGAAATTATTAGCTGCCATTTTACATGCTTTAACACTCGGTATTCTGATTTAGGGGGAAGCAGGTGCTTTGACAAAGAAATATGTTCGCTATAACAATTAACTTGTTAATTTTAATTTTTCCGTGAACAGACAAACACGAAAAGGTAGGACGATTACCTATCAGTGAAGACCAAGCTAGCATGCCAACTGACGAATAGCAAAACTAAATAAATAAAACCTTATTTCATATATAAAAATGCGTGTCTGCGAGCAAGAAGAGTATGCGCATGCAGTGACGACAATTATATGGCTGCTCGCAACGCGCATGCAGAAATTATTACCCTGCCGTCCCCGGACCCCGCCTTCCTATCCTAATCAACCCCAGCTAACCGACATGCAAGCGGGTCCCGGTGCTTACACTCGACAATGTAGTTAACATGTATATATTCCAAATGTGAAGCTAAAAGCCCCGCGACTGGTAGACCCAGACAACAGCAAAACCAGGAATGTGTCTGTGCGGATTGTCTGGTGGATTTTTTCTTTCTTTTTTCATCTTGTTGTTGTCTCCAAACGTCGCGACCAATGTGCAGGTAGATTACGACATCTTCCAGCAATCTCTCCCGTGTGTCTTTCTGCGTCCTAATGCATGCTCGTCTGCCGAGATGGATAGCCCGAAGAAATTGCAGGAACAAGGCCGTATGCACGAGTAAAATATACGAGTACGTGCATGTTTGTATACCACCGAACGCGAAGTGAAACATTCGTTAGAATATATTTTTTCGTCTTCCTTTATTACCAACGCGCAATGCAATGACAACGTGGAAGACCAATTTAAATTTATGGGTGGGGATACACAGTCAAAACCGCGCATACACTTTCCCGTACATTCACATCTCAGATGATTTACCGAATATCACATCACATTTTCTGAATAACACGAGATGAGACCTCAATACGAAACTAATTCCTAGAACTAAAAAGCGATGGCGCTACTGCGAACGACCATTTTCATAGATAATCTGAGGCTTCAGCTGTTTCTGAATTTTTTGAAACACGGTATCGATTTAACAAGAGTCTGAAATGTAAAGATAGAAAATTGCCAAGCTGGAAGGTTGGAATTTTTGCAACCCACACATCAGGTGACGGCCACCATAAGGATAATTTTAGACGCGAACATTGTCAGGGACCGAATACAGCGGGACAGGTGTTTGCCACCACCGACTAATCACGTTCATCAAAACGTCAAAAACTCGTGTTTCAACTCAGCAATTAACACCGTGCATGCGACGCGATATATATTTATGCAGGTGAGACGAACGAGTTAAATATACGCCCGCTTGATTGGGGTTGTCTTGACGTGGTGCAGGAACAACCGAGAGACGCCGACTGTGGCCGGGCTCAGGAATTCGGCATCACGGGGGAAGGTTTTCCGCGCAAAGCCAGTCAGTGTCTCGAGGGTTTTCGCGAGAAAGTCGCCCCCGCCTCGTCCCCCCCCATCCCTCTTTCAGCAACAGAAAGACCACAATCGCAACCACCCACCCCCGCTCTATAATGCCATCATTAGCCGTACACTTAGGCGGCAATTAGACATAACCCTCGCAATAAATCAACGTGTTATTCAATTAATTAACAACTCGTGACGGGGATCTAAACCGGCATGCACGCAACACAGTATTCTACTGACAAACAGAATTATACAGTACATTTGCGCGCGAATACTGAGAATACATTGGGTGGGCGATCTTGGTCGTGCGCAAGGCAGACGCAAGGTGGTGCATTTACAGTGGATTAAGAAATGATTTCCTCAATTTTGAAGATAACAAGAAAGCTAAATTGCGAGCAAGGGTTGTTCAGAAAGATTTTGGCACCAATTTCAAAATCATTCTTCATGTTCCAGAAACATGCTCCTTGCTCAACATTATGTTGATCATATTGCTGGTGCAAGAGGTGGAGTTCTAATATTTTGACGTAACCAAACATTCGTAATTTCGTGCATGTATTGGTTTATTTAATGGTTTCAGATCATGAAGATAAATGAATGGTATAAACGAGACATACATTTGAAGGACCTGGGAAAATGCTGCTGATATGTTGATTTCTGTTTTTTCACGCACAAGGTCCCGTGTATCGGCTGTATCGTTCCGAATGACACATCATTGCGCAAGCATGTATACATTTGTAGTTGTCCCAAGTAATTTAATTTGCGCGTCGCATCTCGTACCTGATCTTATCTGGTCTCCACCATAGCATAATGGATTTTCACTTTCCAGTCATCAAAAAAGGAGAGGGAAAAAAACCTCAGCTAACCATGGACACTTGGGTATTGTCACGTATACGTCCAAACGCCAATACAAAAGGCAACGTCGCTAACCGATGCACGAAAACATGTTGTGATGCAGTCTCAAAGGGGTTCAACCCTGCTTTCCTGCCAAACTAGATTCACCGGATCGTCCTGAAACCCCTCGCCTCAACATCAAGGATACCGAAATAGAGCTGAACGGATATTTCCTTTGGAGACGCGAGACAAATATCATCCTCACTTGATTATTTCTTTCAGCGAAACAACAAATCTCAATCCAAATTTAGCTTCGTCGTGGTCATCTTTTTTGGCATGCATTTATAGTTAAGCGCCACAATTAACGTAACCTCAACCACGCCACCCTGGAACATACAGTCCATCAGTATTTGTTGGCAACTAAAACCTGTTTCCTACACTTAACTTTTTTTAATGGAAACTTTATGTTGGGTTCAAAAGAACGACAAAATTATAGCTGATAAATGTTCTTCGAAAACTCTCGCTAAGGTCTCAGGAGGGCTTGTATAAATAGCAACGCGAGGACCCTGAGAAAGTGGCACCATATGCTCGCGGCATGCAAATAGGCGGCCTGGCATTTCAGTACACATGCAAATCGCTTCTTTCAAATTACGACACGGTCGAGGCAAGATCCCGGGCTCCCCCTTTTCCTCGCATGTGTGCACTCAGGCCGGAGTAAAAATTCCCCCCTCCCACAGAATATTTTGTATACTCTCCTTCCTATGTGTATATGGCGCAATGTTTACCCTTACAGGCCCCGTTACCCCTTTTGTGCCCCATGTAATTCGTTGGCGAGGAGGTAGATTAGGAGGGAAAGGTTGAGTTGTACAAGAGCAGGGAAGAGGAGTTTCGCAGGTTTAAAAATGTATGCATGTGGATATGATAATGCGACACACCACCAGGATGTGGTCCGATATTATAAGAACCACGTCTAACGGGACACATTCTAAAATGTATACGCGTTTTCAATTCAAAAATGCACAAAAATAGAAGAAAACCTTTTTTTTAAAAACGTCGTAACAATTTCGCAAATCTCTGACAAATCTGTGGAACTGCAGCGAGCACCCGACCTCGCATAACGACATCGAAGTTCCCATTTTAATTTGCAAGAGAATAGGGGAGTGTTTTGATTTCGGGATCGGGCCACGCATGAGAAAAGTCAACTACAAGAACGGCCAAGGTGTTGGTGAGTGTTTGGTTCGCAATTATTGTAAAATTGTGTCAGAAAGCCCAAAATCGTCTGAGAGAGCGAGAAACAGTTGCTCTGATACTGTAACCGGTTCACCCCGATCAGGAAACCTAGTGTACCGGAGCAGGTCTCGGGGCCGATACAGAAACCGAGCCCAATTTTCCAACCCCAAGCCACTTTCACCCCTTCCTCACGGTTAAAGAATGCACAGCCGGGTCACATTGCGTGCACACATCGCTCCGTAACATCCCTCCGTCACATGCACCTTTCTGCACGTACCGAACCCCCTCGTCCATTTATCCACCCCTCATCTCACCATCCACCATAGGGGCCCCGCCCATCACGTGCACGCATATGCAAAACGCTATTCTTTGTACATATGTTAGATACATCATGCAACCCCCCTCAGCCTGGGCTAAATCCAATGGACCTGCTTCGCCGCTGCTCGCTACTGGTGGTGCAGTCAAGGTTATGGGTTATGTTTTTATCGGGGGCTTTTCAAATTGCTACACCGACACCGAAGAACGCTTTTCCGGTCCATTGACCAGCGGAGCGCTATTGAGCTGCGAAATTTCGTTTCTCCACCTCCTCAATCAAGCGTTATTCGACTCCTCCCCAATTTTTTTCTTCTCTTTGCTTTCGCCGGGGTGAGAAAATAAGGTGCAAAGAGAAAGTTTTGTGCCAATGTGATTCACGCGAAAGTGGGCGAATATTTTATTGGTGAGCTGTGAAGAGAAAGTTAAGGCTGCGTTGTGACCAGAGTTCATAGTTTCAGGTAACCATAAGTTATTGACCCATAAATCAAAATACAGTAGTTACCGGTGACTTGTGTTCACAGCTTTCACAAATAAACGTTTTTGCAATCAACTCTAGGATTGGGAGACGAGCGTTAAACCAGCTAGTTCACACAGGCAACAGCACAACAAGATAGGGTGCGTTTATCGTTGGGACCCATGTTTTTGAATTCCAAAAGGATGATTCGACCAGCGAAATCCCCCACCGCGCCATCCGAATAGAATAGTCCTGTTTTCAAATATTCTTCTTGAAACACTTACGCCCAACCAGGATGGAACACTCGTTTAGAAAATAAAGATATAGTGACTCCGACAATAAGATCTTCTGAAGATCTATTTCTCATTAATCAATTTGTTCTTACGTGTCTTAATCGGATCGATTAGCCGAACACAAAGGCGAAACGACTTATTTATTTATGTCGCAGAAAGAACGATAAAGATGTTTTCTTCCGAAATTTAGCGAGTTGATGATCCCCGATCACGTCATTTTCTCGCGGAAACAAAGATGTCATGCCCAAGCACTCAGTCACTGTCCATTCTGGATCGGTGCGACACTCTGGAGATAAACGACCCGAAAGCGCCAACGAGCATCGCGTATGGTCGGTCAATTTCGAATTTGACCAACACTCGAATGTTTGACACATTATCAGAGTTTTTTGCTGCTAGTGACTTTTAGCAAAACAGGTAAATTTTTTAGTTAGTCGAATTTCTGAAGGCATCCGTGTTCTACATTTTATATAGAGGTATTCCAGGTACCCACATTCGATATTTGACAAGTGTACATCGACAATAAAGACAAAGGAGAGGTTACAGGTGCCTACCACCCCCGCACCAACCCACACTACGTCCGCCCCCAACCACTCCCACCCACTTCGCACAATAACCATCTGGCATCCACTAAACGCACAATAGGAAGCTCAGTGACCCGTAGCATTGTGCGAGGCCTATATACTCGTGTACGAAGAACGAAGCTTCTAGTCATCGTGCGCCCACGTAATGCAAAGACCGGCATAGACCTCGTGTACACCTGAGATCAGAAAAAAAAACCCTGGACATTTAATTGGATGATTTCTCGGAGAACTGTTCAAAAACATACAGAGTATGTTCGGCCAGCGCCAACAGTCAAAATGAACTATGAATCTAGACCCAATTGGAGAAGCAGATAAATCGAAAGAACGCTTAAACACAGAATTACTTTCCCAGAGTGTGCAGACAGTGGAATGGTCTGACAGTCTCAAAGCCTGTTAAAATAGGATACTCCATATTTGCACCTAACTGGTGTCTCTTGACCTCCGCCATAGCCCCCCTAAGCTGCTTGCGGGTACATTTTGAAATGAAATTAAATGGACACATTAGAAAATGAAACAGTAATACAATCAAAATATCTACTTGCTGAAATTCCTGAAAATCATGGTTCCACGATGACGCTTAGTTCACAGATAAAGAAAATGATTCAAAAGAAATCGCCAAACTTTTTCTGTCACAAGTTGTCACAGATGGACTAAAGGAACGCCACCTATGCGTGGCGTCATGATGCACTTTTGTGAGCCCAACGTCTTACCGGGATAAATTCGTCAGAGCCGGTGGTATGAATGAGCGAGTAGTTTGTCCACTCGGTGTTTAGGAAAAAGAAGAGACGGCCTAAGATGGCAGGAGCGAAAAAGAAAAAAAATCCCGCGCATCAATACCCGTGTATATGTATACGCAAACGCGTAACATAAAAAAGAACATCGTGCTGAAGATAGAAGAAAAAACTAGATGGAAAAAGCAGCCCTTGCTTACTTTGTTCTGCTGATCTATATTTCCGTTTATACATTTTCTTTTATTCCACTTTTTTTTTCGCTGGCCACTTCTGACAGGCAAAAAAAACAAACCTGGAAGGTGTGTGTGTGTCGAACAATGGCAAATACAGAGTAGTATATATAGCAGAAGGTCGAACAATAAAAGCAGAAACTATGAATAAAGTGAGAGCTCGCCTCTCTATATAGCTCCTCATTGATATCGAACATTTCTCTCAGGCTAGTATTTTTTGTGGGCTTCTTATTCTCCCTTTTCTTTTTTCAATTTTTTTTTGGCATCTCAATCTTGTTGCCACTTTTTGGCGCGATAGTTTATATAGAATGGCGGTAGTAAGTTGTATATAGCGGAGCTCCATGAATGAAATCGTTTTCTCTCGATGATGCATTTTCGCTCGCCGATTTTTTTTTCCCTACACTTTTTATTCCTTTTTTTCGGTTCTCTCGCTCCCGCCTGTTTCTTGCTGAGCAGCACACGTTTGTAACAAATCCTCATCGTGTACATGAAGTTTAAGGCTTACTGTATAATACTGTATGTGTGTGTAGATCTACTGCACTTTTAAAAAAATACCCATCATGAAAGAGATGAAACCGAGTCAGCTATATACTCTATTCAATGTTCGCTATTATGGCGTCACCGGAAACAGCTGACCATTGAAAGCACGAACACCAACTGATAAAACACATCCGAACACTAAAAATCAGATTTCCGACACCTGTTAGATATGGGCGGATTGGAAAAGTTCCAGGATTTCCTCGTTTATAAAAACATAAAAGTCTGTACAATCGTAGAGCAACACACTGGGATAAAAACTTATACAAGTACGACTTGAATTTCGACCATCAAAAATTCTTGAGCAAAAACTTATTTGGAGGCAATCTTCAAAAAGACGCAAAAGGGGATGGTTAAACGACAACTCTGAATTAATTCATACTTCAAGAGTTCTCCAAACGTCTCTGAGATATCTGTTAAGGAGGTTCACCACCAGCGTGTTCGCCCTAAAAAAAACCCAGGAGGCGATCCGACAATTTTGCCTAACCCAGGCTTAGTATAAGCTGCCTAGGTAGGGATCTTTAACATGTACCTGAAAACGTACAGGCACGGATCCCACGGCTTTACTTCCATTCCGAAGGAAGGCGTGCGTAGGAATTTCCATCGCCCAAAAAATTCCAGAGGTCTCTATCGGGAATCGAACCCGCGATCACGGGAATAACAGTTCACCTGTCGTCACAGTCTCTCGAACAAACTTAATGCAACAGCAGATAAACGTTGGAAATCGTGTTTCATCAACTTGAACTGTTTCCAAACCAATCGCGAAATTGGGGATTATCTTTTACAGCATGCGGTGACCTTCCCTTCCAATCCACCCCCATCCCTATAAACACCCTAGCGACAGAAATCAATTTCTCCCCACAATAAATACAGGTGTGACGATGATTTGAAGGTGCGCAATCGCTGGGCGTCGACCATGAATGCAGTACCACTGGATTACCTGGAGACACGCTCGTAATATCAAAACCAAGCCCAACTAAGTAAAGGAACAAATGATAGGTGCTCACCAAGAAATGCCACAGCCGGACAAAATTAAACCTGCCAAACATCTTTTTACGTACATTTACTGACTTTTTTATTCGGGGAAATATTCAAATCATGAAACAACAACAAACCAATGCCAAGCGCACAGATTATGCTGAACTCTTTAAAAAAGAGGTTGGTCTCAGAAAAAGCTGTTGACGAGCCGCCACAGAAGGCAACGTCCTGCAAGCAGCCGGGGTTAAAAGAAATGATCGTCATACGAGAATGGGGGTTAGTAGGAGGAAAGACATTTCGTTCAACCAACACCCCCTTTTTTCTTGGCCAACTAATGGTCGCGCGGGGCGTGACATCAAATATACGGACGACTATACTGCGGACGTCATTTGTGGAGAAAGGAAAAAGAGAAAGGACCAGCACAAGGTCAGCGGAGGTCATTCCTGAGTGACCACAACCTTCTCGGACCCCGTGTATACCTACCTATACACGGGCCCCGCAACACCACCGGCACCGCCCTTGGCTAACTTAGGCACTGGTCAACTTAAATTACTCGCTCCCACTGAATTATCCGATCCGTATTGATAATGGCACGTCTCGCTATTGCGCATTTTATTGGCGTGGGTTCTACTTCTAGATAACTCTACTCAATAAAATTACGAACCTCACATATCAGAATCAATTTGTCATTTGTCCAAGGTGAACATGGGTCACTGCCAATACGTTTAATGTAAACAATCGAAGATGGAGGCACCACTTGAGAACCGCAACTACAAACTAGCTTCATTCGTTTTTAGGAAGTCCAGTTTTAAGTTGTCAAGTTTGCGTGGCGAGCCTAACAATATCCGGGAACATTTTCCCAATTAGAGGGTCTTCGGAAGATATGGCCGCATATATGGTCGTTGGAATAAAAATGCGCAGCGTAAAAAAAACGATCGATCGAAATGATGGAATGATTTGCCGAGTATGGACGCACATATGCAGTCAGTGTATTGTTCCACAAAGGCAAGGCGCCACAGGCGATTATTGGCAGTCACCGCTGCGAGACCCGATGGACAATTTCTTTCAAAACATGGTCTCGCTCTAGCTACGTCTAAACGTAATTTTCCAAATGCATGATGTCACTTTATCGCTTTACCACGCACAAAATAAACCAATACGCCAGTCAGGCCGGCCAGGGACGCAAATCAATTTAAATGATTTTTTTCATGCCCTACTTCCAGTCTCACTACACACATAAAACACGTCGAGCGAATGCACATTATTTGATCAACATTGTTGGAATTACACTAGGCTTAAATATCCGGTTTCATATTTTCCTCCCTCAAGACTTAAAAAGCAAACTATGGATTCAATTAAAAAATGTAACGCCCATGTTTCATTCATTTCAGCAGTTAATTTATTTCCTTCGCACAATAACGCCAGTAAATTCCTGGCGCTAGATTATTTTGCAGTCGCTTGTGTGTGTGTCGTCGAGTCGTTTCCGACCTCTGGTGACCCTGTAGATCATCAATGTTTCCGATCGAGTACTGCATCTCGTAGTTCCTGAAGGTATATAGTCCTGAGCTCTATCTCTCTAACCCCATCAATTCACTTGATGTATGGCAGCTTGGGGTAGGGCCCGGGAAAATTAATCAGCACAAAAGAATGTATGAATGCTTAGCTATTCAAGCACAATTTGTCTGTTTAGCAAGAAAGATCACAACGCCACAATACCAGAAATTTTAATGAGAATTTCGAGTGATGCCACGTCATATTTGCCAACGAGATTCTAGTAATAGATCTGGTAATAATGTTTGGAGCAGATTAGAAAGTATGATTGTGATACATATTGTAATTGTAATTTCTAATAATATTTACAGTTAGTTTCGAAATAGAAAATTAATTTCTTTTTAAACTTTGTTTGATGAGCATTTAATTGTTTAGTGCTGTCTTTTGCGAATTTCAGGCAGGTAAGAAGAGTCTGGCGATTCTACAGTCGAGTTAGGTAAAAATTAATATGGGTTAAGCCAATCCCTCGTATTTAAGGTGCAAGTATCTAAGGCGCTGAGTGCAAGTTGGAGGCGCGGGGGATGAACACGGCGAATCTCAACATAAGACCTACGCGCCTGCTCGGCTATACGTATGTAACACAATAACAATAGAGGGCGCGCAGGTTTTCAATATGTACCGTTGGGGCCCGCCTCGGTCGGGAATCGATTGACGGAGACGCTTTCCCCCGTGACAAATGGCAAATGGACGACGACGGCGCGGCGGGCAAATTGAAGCGGGTTATCGCGCGCGGCGCGCTTTCATCAAAAATCGGGCAGCGCCGATGATGTTGATGGCGCATCGGCGGCTACCGAAAATGTACCAGACTGACGACGACTCCTGGGCTCCCTGACGGACAGGCGTGACCAATGCCACATCAATGCGCCCAATTCAATGGCCGGAGACTCGCGCGCGAGAAAAGAATTCAATTCGCAGGTATCAACACACACATACATACACACGCGGGTGGAAAAGAAAAAAAAGTGAGTGAAAAGGATGAGGGAGGGAGGGAGGAAAGAGCAGAAAAAAAACGCCACCGAACACAACCTCGGATCGAAGCCTTCCGAGAAAAACGGCCGCTGCCCTTCTGTTGTACCGGCATCTATATGCCACAGAATACTGCATACTGTAGACGCCAATATCTTCCTGAGATCACCAATGAAATCCACTTTCCATAGATTCTCAGCAGAAATTTCTCATAGAAATCAAAATGGTTAAATCAGGAGAATTTTGTA
>JAQGBY010006913.1:0-12430 GCA_034698785.1 Mycogona germanica | reverse complement strand
GCTCTGAGAGGGGTACAGAATCTTCCTGTTGTGATCCGTCACTTCAGTGAATTAAACAAAAAAAAAAAAAAAAAAAATTGAAGTGCGTATATCCCGGGATAAAAAAATAGATACTTGTACATATAATGTTTACTGAGAAAGGTCAGCTTAGGTCATACTCTTGTCATGCAAGGATTCACAGACATGAAACCGCAGCACCAAGAACAGAAAATTCTGGGAAATTGTTCAGCATTAAATTTTACGAAGCAACTATCGTTCTGTTCTCTCGAGATACTCGTTTCCTCAAATACCACTTAAACTGACTTCAGCTTTAGGTAAACAAACAGAACGTTTAAGCCGTTATCATTTTCGATAATATTTAGTACGCCATTTTGAGTTTTCCTATTGACCGCGTCCAGCTCTCTCTCACCAACGAAGAAAATCAGCCAAACGTTAAAACCGTGATTATTTTTATAAAACGTATTCAAATCTCATAAATAATAAGCCAATTTTGATAACACACTCAGAAACGCCTAATAAAGTCAAATATTCTGCAACTCTGCGCCAACTCTTGATATTGTTACTCACGCTCCGTGAACCCTGTTGACTTTTCGAAAGTCATTTTATAAATCGACCTAATTATAATTAAAACAAAATAATAGGTCACAGATAAGTACTACAAGCGTTTTCGTTGCATATTACTCTTACAGAACCTCGAGACTGGAACAACATTTCTTACTCGCTTCGCCATATAGTCATTGTTTATTAGACTGTGAACTATAAACGTCTGGAAAAGATTTGGGATGCTAGATACCTTTTGGAGGGGGTGGGGTTGACGATGACCAATTTGACGTCATTTTTTTTTTAAAAACCCGAATCCCAATATACGAAAATGTGTTATGAGAGAGAGATTGTTGGCTACACAGAACATGATTTTCGCAATTATACTTCTGGCTTCTATGACATTTCATTTTCTTTGAAATGCATGAATGCAAGGTTGCCTAACGTGAAAAAGGAAACCGAATCGAAACTGAAATATAGACCATCATTCAAGGTTGGCCAGTTGGCAAACGATTTGTCTGTCTGGACACCCACTCTTAAATAATGCTCGTAAAAGTGTTGGGATGCGTTCGCTAATCGCGGCGCTGCTCTACGAATTATGTTGTTGTTCATCACATTGGATACATAAAATGCCATACCAATATTTTCAGCTTGCATTATTACTAGATGGCGTCGCTGGTGCCAGCTTTCGCCCATAACTATTGGGTACCAATGATCAAAATGCCAATTTTTTTCCAGTGTGTGTGTTGCGCATTTTCCCTAGGTGATGTGACAGGTGACATGTCAAGTTGCAATTGTTACCACTAACAAATATTTCGTCCGCCTAATCCCAAATTCCAGGCCACCTGAAACTCTGGAATCGACATCGGCGGCGATCATTGAAACTATGTATGTATGGCGGCTCGGCAGAGCACCACATATGCACTAGTAGTGCGAACAGCCAATAGCGCGAGATGTACGCAACACTCACACACACTTCAACTACAGAAATGAGCATTTAGACCTCTTCAAATGATAGAAGTTTATACAGCATTTATGTCGTTGTTTATATAATGATATATTATTTTCGTCGGCTTCCACTCTGGCTCGATCGTATTCAACAGCAGAGCGAGATAGATAGAGGGGGAATGGCATATATCATGCGGATTCTGGACGGATGTCTGTCTGTGCCGGATCGTGTCATTACTGGAGGAGGGATGAGGGCCGAGCAGACAGACATGAGATCATACGCAGGGTATGGCATCCATTGCAATACATGAGGATCTGGGTGGCGGTGGGGGGTGGGGGGGATCGAGACATCGAGGCATGTGAGGAGTGGTTACGGCGACTGTGTACTAGTAGATGTACCAGAACTATCAGTCACTGTACTGTGTGGAAGGACGGGGAGGATGTGGGATGGGTTGATGGCGTGGTTTGATACACATTCGAATGTGATGATACTCGGGGATAGGGGGGACCGAGTAGGCCCGCATAGCTATTTTGTGATGCGAGTTTATAAAAACACAATTCAGTACCGTATTTGTTGTTCCATCGGCCGCGGCTGGTAGAGTGACTCTGATGTTAATCTGATGGGCAGCTGGTACGTAGTGCGGTAAATTGTCTGATTAGCATATGGAAGAATCACCGTGGGACACCTGTCTGTACGAAATCAGGTGGTACTGTTTAAAGATCCCTACCTAGAACGATCCAATTTGTCGAAACTTAAGACACAAACAACACCTCACCTACAGACAACACACAACGATTCGTCTTTTTTATTAGGAAAGGGATCTTTAACGTGTCTCGATATCGTACAGTCACGGTTTCATGATTTTAATTCCATTCCGAAAGACGGCGTGTAAAGAAATTTCTCTTGCCCGAAAAAATTCGAAACTTTAATCCCGGGATTGAACCAGCGATCACCGGCCGCGAAGCAAACACTGCGCCACTCGACACCTCTCTCAACGAATCGTCTGGTCATTAATTCGCGTCGTCTCGGGAATTATTTGTTTATCATTAAGTTTGAATTCTAAGATTTATATTTTCTCTTGTAGAAAATAAAACAGTATTAAATGTGGAAATATATTTTCGTTTTCTTTGTACTAAAAATTTAAATAGAAAACAGTTTGTCAAATGAAATGAGATTTGCTACACGTGTTAGCAATAATTGTCTCTTTCAATTGCCCTTAGTGCAAGCGCAATTCCGTGACATCATCTGGACGGAGACCAGCAATTTTGCGGAGAAGTTTGGCCAAGCGTTCAATTATCTGAAAATTCCTTTATACCTTGTTTGACAATGAAGTGATTCGTTTTATGAAAAACAACAAACAAGTGTTTCTCACTCCCTTTTAGTGATCGCCGTTCTTGGATCTGAAGAACTCGAATTATGACGTCACGGAGTTGCTTAGGACAATTGAAAGAGGAAGGTCTTACCAACATGTGTACATTTTTACTTTTATTGTCCAATTTTATTTTTTAATTTGAGTCGACTCGTATGCATGTGTGAACATCGCAAAAGTATAAAATAAAAAAGGCGCCAAAAATAATATAATTGAAAATTTGACTCCAATGACCAATTGCGGCCTGTAAACAACTTGCATCCAAGCGACATCTTGCGGCGGCGCAAAACTGTAGCGCAGGTGAGCGTTCCTATGTGAAGGTGCGACTTTTCCCGTTTGCTAATGACAGTTGGCGTCGGCGAAGGAGACACTGACACAAACACTCGCTTGTGGAACTATAACGTGTAATTGATGCTGTCTACTCTAGGGAGCCCCCAACAACACCCCCCCCCTCATACCCTGTATACACAGTAGGGAGCGGTTCTGTATTAGAGGGCTCGAGCAATGCGTGAGGCTCCTGCCTGGCGCCAATACGCCCTCCCGACTTAAAAATGGCTTCCTCTCTCTGGCACAGCACACGGCAGGAACCCCACCTTCACGAACGGAGTCATCCAGGCGCCTACGGTCTGCTCTAGCACACTGCAAGAAGCAACATCTTCATTTTAAGATCCCCCTCCCCCCACCACACACACACCTACACCGCATCATTTAAAATGGACAACATAAAATTTGACTTAAAATTTGAATTTTAAGGATCGAACGATACAGAGAACAATCGAGATGGTAGTATAATTGCGAGTCTGGAACAAAGGAAAAGTGGCGTGCACACGAGTTTGAACCTGTGTAAAGGGAAAGATTAAAATTTTGAGCAACGCCAAACGCGACTCAAGCTAATGGCAAACAAAGCGAGACGAGATGCAGTTATAAAAGTGCGGCTTTTTATTGTCCGGAGCAAGCCTTACAAGCAAAGCAATAAAGTACTCGATGGAACAACAGAGCAAAACATCCGAACTCGATGAAAGCACAACACCGAGAGAAAGCCGGCGACCCCTGCCTTGGGCAACCGACTCAACACCCAGTGCCTGGTGCACCCAGTGTCTCCCAAACTCTGGGAGACCACCGAACACTCACACCACCACCTAGCTCCTCCTGAGCTCTCCGGAGGTTCGATTCCTCCAACAGATAAATTATTTCAGATCTGATTAAATGTGTCACAAAAAAGAAAACGTCCACTATGGCGTGTCTAAACGTGTCAAATATGATGAAAGTTCCCACTCTGACTTTAACGGCAGCTACGCCATCTAGTGACAATGCGAAATGCTAAACGGTGTTATTATTGTTCCGACTTTTCATACCAGAATTGTATTAGCGTGCGTGTTTTAGAGGAAACAGGTAATACTGGAAATGCTAAAACCGTTTTCAGGTGTAATTATGCCAGGCTGTCGTTCAGAAATGTCCGTAACTTCTGCGAAAGTGTCAGTTTAACGGGAACAAAAAACTAATAATAAAAAAGAGTAAACGGCTTCAGGTTAATTTCGTCTGTCTTTCACTTATTTATACTCTAAAGAAAAAAAATTAGACCAACTAACTTTTCTTCAGGCTGTTTTTTTTTCTCTCCGAGAATCTGTCTTTTCTTCCCTCGAATTTCCCACCCCCTCTCCCTCCGGACCAAATTGCTAGCATAGAATTCAGACCCACTTAACGAGGCGATGAATCGGCAGTATAATCGACACATTTCAGCCATTTATGTCTGCTGACGGCGTTCAGAATGAGTGAAGGTCGTAAGTGCGGATCCTCCCCGTGAGTTACTAGTCAGCCCCTCCCTCTCCCCCCCCCGCCCTTTACCTCCCCACACTTCGTTCGATACGGATGTTTTTTTTCCTCTTCGGTGTATGATCTCCAGACATGCCCACCCACATTCACAACACACTTTTTCACCATCAGGGTCGGGTTAAGACGCCAGGTGGTTCCGAGCAGAAAAATCGGGTCTGCTCAGACCCAATCGAGCAGAAGGAATTTTGTTATTAATTTGTTATTATTGTTGTTTGAATTATTATTACTGCTCCAAACGATTTCCGAGAATGCAATATTATAGTACGACTCGTCGTAGCCCAGTTGGTTTAGCGACTGACTGTGGCTCGGCGGTCCCGGGTTCGATTCCCGGCGCGGGCTTTCGAAAATTTCCATTCCGGGGTACTGGTCGTACCCCTCGCATAGTGCTTAAGCACCATGAGGGGATGTAACGCCTGTAGTGCGATTGACTACAGTTGATTATGAACCAAAAAAAAAAGTACGAAAATAAAATTCGTTTCAAATTTTTGCACCTGTCGCCGGTTCTATGATTGTCGTCCAGCAATCCCCTCGTTCTTTTGTGTTAACAATTTAGATACATTATTCGCATGCAATTCTTTTTTTCTTAATGCTAGAACAACATTTTAAAATTACCGTTTGTTTCGAGATTCAAAGTTCAGCTTAAAAGTTAATTTGAAAGTGCTAGGTAACCGAATTCCGAATTCGACCCTCCTACCAATCAAATCCTATACGTCATCCCGAGAGTCTCGAGTCAGCACCAACGTTTCGTTTAACCGAAAAGGCGAATTGCTAAAAAATCTAATAACGTTTTCACGTTTTTTCAATGTCTCGCGAATTCGGAAGGTGTTTTTCGAGCGAAACGGATAGAGTGAAAAACTTTTTCAACGCCACGCTTTTTTTTCTTCTCTTCATCTATAGATTCGGCACAAAAATTCTCGCTCTTCTGGAGAGACTGCTGCCATTGCGTGGGCCAGCTTCCTCCAAACCTCCAGACTCGATCGGCAAGTCTATTTGTGGCTTGGACACCCTCGAACTGCGCCGCACAATACGGCCGTCACTTGCCCGATTTGATGCTTGTCTACTAAAGATTACAAACTCCGAGGTGGCCCTCGGAAACAGGTGTCAATCACTCTCTGGATCGCTGCCTTTACCTCGGAGCCATTGCCAGCGTTTATGGCCAAACAGCCCACGAGGATTATCCGGCAAAAAGTACATTGCGTGGACATATAATTTGAGAGCACGGTGCTCACGACGCCATCTTGGTTGACGTCGTCGTCGAACTGACTCACACAGTCTGGGCCGGCATTTTGGCCATTCTCAAAATCAAAATCAAATTCGGAGCAACTTCTGAGAAAATCAAGTTCTCAACTGAGGAGTGCTGAAAACCTTTTTTTCGTCATCACCAAAGTTGATGATCAAATTCTGAATTTGACCGTTTATTCTTAAAATGATTATCGTCTGCATCGATAATATCGAACCACTCGATTATGTCGATTTTATTATCGATTCGGCGATTTTTGGTAATATCGAGGTTTTGCGGGCCCTTTTTAAAAGCGCTTTTGTATAAAAACCTACAATGAATGTTATAAATGCTAGATACCATGATGGGCGCGGCCATCTTGTACAATACCAATTATAGTGAAATGTTATGGGATTCTACTTTTTAATATGTTCTAAAATCTCATTGACTGACCATGCCGTGACACGCACAGCATGGGAAGCGAGCGACGATATTTTTTCGCGAATAATCCGCGAAAATTTAAATAAAAGAGTGGGGTGGTCAGTCAACGAGATTTTTCAATTACCAATCCATTCGAGTTCACCGAAACTGTCGTGCCATCGTGTTACTTATCTAGCATTTTTATTTGCTTGTTATTCAGACGTCCGACTCTGCGTGCTTTGAATTTTTTTTAGTGTACGAGCTTGAACGGTTCGAACCAAATAGGATAGAATTTCAAGAATTCTGAGATCCTTTTCTTTGAGCGTGTTTGAGAAATTTTAAGTGCGCTTGAGATTGGGATCTCAAATGAAGATCACCTGGACGACTGATATGGAATTTTAAACGCACCCCTTTCTAGGACAATTGAAATTGTTGAATTGAGATGAGCGAATTGTCACTCGAAAACACGCAATATTTTCTTCTTTCAGCAGGGACTCAATCGATTTTGTTCAATATCTAAACACAATGAGTGAAGGACAAAGTGGTGTGAGTAGGTTTCTCTATCATTTTCGAGTTAAGCGAGTAGTACAATCCCCCATAGCCAGGAAAGTGGTGCGTCTATCTATTGACGTCCAAATTCCCGGCTATAGGGGGTTGTACTACTTTAATTGCAATCTTGATATCGAAAGAAAGTGCCACGTAGCGTATTACGGATTATTACAATTACGGATTTTTTTTCAGACAGTCCGGAGTAATTCCATATCTATTTCCAAGGCACAAACAGTAGTTTTAAGGTTCCTTTCAATCCGGGCCCTCGCTGTCGGATCGCCTTCAGCCGCACAATGTGGCCCGTGCGTCTTGCTGCATGCATAAGGTCGCTCGCATGCGCACTGGTTGTTTCCAACGTAAAACGGATTCAGTTTCCTGACATCAGTATAAATCATAGATACGCCCTTCCCGTAATTAATGGCACGATTTTAAGCAATTATGAATGTTTTCCTGCGCCGACGCAGCCGAGCGTGCGCGCGCTCCACTCTCACCGGCTGCGCTGCTGGCCGCGTAGGGCAACCTATCTCCAGGTGGGGGCCGCACAGCTCGCCTCGCTACACCGTGCCCCCGCTTACAATCGCAAACTATAAAATATTGGCAAGTAGCCAATTTTTTTTCTTTTTTGGAATTTCCAGTGTTTGGAGGTTGCAGCTAGATGGCGTTGAGATCCAGTTGCGACCAATATTGGGCTTCTGGCTCGTATTCTGAACGGGGTAATAATAACATTATAATAGGAACTAATAATGTCAAAGTTGGGGAAATCGTGAGACAGGCTCCTACTAGGTGTAGAACAGGACATACTGAAATGGTCTAGGAGCTGCATTGTACATCTGACTCGTACTTCAACTCCTATTTCCCCAAGAGTGTGTCGACAGTGGCCTTAATGAATCTCAAATCAAGAGCCTGTTAGGATAATCACACCTTTGTCCTTAACTAGTCGTTCGACCCCCGCCATATTGTGGGTACATATTGTAATTGTAATAGTTGCGTCATGTGTGACTGTGTGAGAGAGAACATTTGACAGGCGCATAATGGCTAAAGGCCTCTGCCCATAACGGTACGGTTTTGTTCTGTTCTGAAACGTCAACAATCGTAGTTATTACTAAGTATCGTTGGGCGCAACTAGTTCAGGCGTGCAGAATCGCAGCGCCTCTGGTGAGCAACTAGTAAAACCTATGTGTTCGGTGCTCAAGCAACAACGTCAAGGCGGGTGAAAAAATAGACACCTTCTACAGCTTTGAGTTTTAGAAATATTGTAATTTCTTGTGTAATCGAATAAAGCATGACATGTTCACAAAACTAACTGTTTTCCCATGTTTAATCCCCTCCATTTTCGAGAATCCATTTCAAATGCTGGGATTCGTGGTCACGTGCCTCTCTGGCCCCAGGGTCTCGGGAGGACTCACAACAAGTGCGGTACGATTTCTGAATGCGTCCGTCCATAATAGAAATGCATTCTTCGGAGTCCAATTCGGTCTGAATATAGAGAGCTCATTGGCGAGATGGACTTCGGTGCTCGTCTTTGAATAGGCCGAACGTGCCGCCGGCGAGATGGGCTCTCCGGTATTGTGTACGTTGGGTTCGTTCTTTCCTCGCCAGTGGCCCATTCCGCGCGTGTCGATGGACAACGCGCGCACGACGCGGTCCAGCTTTATACCAAGTGAATACACATGTGTATCTATACTTTTCGCATCTACACAGTCTCAGATGTGGCGCCACGCAATTTTACATCACCAGTCTAGCGGCGAGTTAAAAAGAATCCCCCCCTCCTTGCAATGGGCGCCCCGAATTACAATTACAATATGTGTCCACAAACAGTCCAGGATGGGGGGCCTATATGGCGGGGGTCGAACGACTAGTTAAGGACAAAGATGTGGTTGTCCTATCCTAACTGGTCTTTGACTTGAGACTGGTTAAGGTTATTCCACTGTCGACACACTCAGGTGAAATAAGAGTTGATTTTTTATTACTATTTCTTACTAGGTGGCGCACATTTCGTTAGAGCAGGTCACAATTACCTCCGCTAGTGGCGCAGAGGTCGCCAAATTATTAAATGGAGCTACAGATTCGTTGGTCTTCGATAGTTGGTTACTAACAACCTAATTGATTCTCCGAAGAGTGCTACTGTCAGAGTTCAGTATTTAGTAATTTAGAGTCATAAAATTAAAATAAATAATAATTTAAAATACAATCTTTGAAGTTTCCTCCTACCCAGGTGGCAAACAGAGGCTAATCAAAATGGACAGATCGCATGCTGGTGAACCTCCTTAACACATAGCCGAAATAAAATACCATCGTTCAACCAACCCACCTACCGGCAAAACGATGCAATGTGAGATTTCACGCTAGTCCTCGGGTCGGTGTCATATCTTTGATGGGAGGGTGTGGTGTGGACCACTTTGACGCACCCCGAGTCAAGATAGCCGAAGAAGGTGTGTGGGTTGGGGGCGGTGGAGGAGGGTCGGGGGGAGTCAGCCGTCGTCAGGAAAAAGGCTGTCATCGGGCACACACACACTCTTGAAGCGGCAGAGCGCTAGCCGAGCGTAGTCTCAGTAATCCGCGGAGTTATGACGGGGGATTTGCATTTTATTTTGGTCGCTCGTCAAAAGCGCGTCGCTGGCGCGGGGGTCACGAGTCGACCATTAAGCCACTTTATCAATATCATTATTAGCGAATTAGCGGGGACGACGCGTTGAATGGGGACGACGTCGTCGCCTTTTGTTGGGCCGGGGGGTTGGGGATGGTTGAAGGGGGGGACGAGAAAAATCCCCCATGGCGCCCTTTTACCGTCCGTCCCCCCGCACACGCCGCCGCCACCACCACCAGGAACAAATTCCCCGTAATATTGGCAGCTCCCCGCCATATAAAAAGAGCGTCTATATTCGGAATCGCCTCGTACATCAATCGCAATGGCTCTCACTCTATCTCTCTTCTTTCTTCCACTACCGACCTCGACTTCTTCACTGATGCGCGGACGCTGAACCATCATCCATTATTCCCGTTGCCCCGGTCGGGCGAATTTCTTTTCGACGACTTTAGATATCTTCGACTATACTGGGGGGACCCCGCCAGAAATGAAGAGCTAAAATCGGCCGACGACAACAAATGAGTCCTTTGTTGACACAGCGCAGTTAAAAAATCTTCAACGAAATCGAAAAACACCAAAAATTGTACGTACTGTGACGAAACTAAAAATTACTAGAGTAAAAAGACCTCCCTACTTCAGCAAAATATTAAAATTTAGCTAGAGAAATTACCCGGCTTCCCTCAAAAGTCCCCGTCATGCCGGCGAAATGTTTTTAATATTTGAACAACCCGTGTCATATCAATGACGTAACATCACTGAATTTTAACCTATTCTAAAGGATTTTTCAAAGGCTTGACAATTTAATTAAATTATTATCTGTTTAAAACACTAAAGTATTCTATTCCAAATTTGTAATATAGGTTCTAAGGTATTAAATGATTTACAAATGAAAAATCTGGGAATATGACTGGCAGCATTGGTAGCACGTGATAGCGACAGCGCCATTTTGGACAAGTGGAGAGGCCATTTTTGGATTTTCTGGCGAATGGTTGCTTTATAAGAAACTTTAAATTGCTAATATCTCGAGAAATACAAAATCGAGATCTGAAATAATTTTCTCTCGACTACTATATTTGAGGAGCTCACTGCTATTCACATTTTATTCAATTTTGTCAAACCGTTCGTTCGCAAAGTAAGCGTGTAAACAGAAAGATTTAAAAAAAATTAAAAGCGGACATTTAGGATTATAATATAAATACATATGCAAAATGGAAAGACTCGAACTACAGTAACTAACGCCAGTTAGCAATCGTGAAAGTGAAAATTAACAAAACAAGAGGCTCGACATTGCTGGAATCTCATGATGTGATGAACTGTGAACTGGGGCCTTTATCAACTCCATGATGGGGGGAGACCCGTTAGACAATTTTAGTGGCCATCCCATTTTATCCGTTTATCCTGGGATCAGTTTGAACCCTTCGAACGAGGCACCGCCCCCATACCGTATCGGCCCTGACCGCTCGAAGGCCTTCAATTAAAATCTGTTTTTGGTAAGCGCCTCTAATGGCGACCATGATTACGACAATTCAACCTACGTTTTTATAACGGATCGCTCTAATCCCGAAGTATCGGAAGGCCAAGACCACCCCTATAAATGTTATACCTACTTTTCATACATAAAATACACCAAACCAATTAGATAAAAAATACATAATGGCCCACGAATCTCTTGTGCAGTTATTTCCTAGCAAGCTATATCGCTCCAGTGAAATAATTTTCAGATTCTCATTTGAGATTTTTCAATCTATGACATTGAAAAAGTTAATAGAGTTGTTATTATTAAAAGGTATATAGCGCCAGGCACAAAGAAACTCTTTGGCCATACAATTTCCAACACTGTATATGTGATGTTATCCAATGTTTTAAGCCAGTACTGAGGCAATATGATGTGTAAACGATTTTAAATACCGTTGGAGTTTTTAAAATATTTGAATTCACGAATTCAAACTCATTCGATTAAAGAGGTATAGACCTCTTTTTCCAGGATAAGAGAGGTATCTCCTGTCTCCTGGATTTGCAACATTCCTGTTCGGTTTCACCAGACTCGTACGGTACAAAAGCGGACATTAAAAGTGTGATAGCCCGGTTTAGAAGCTAATCTCCGCTATATATATATATATATAAATATATTATTTTTACTCGAATATGTTTGCTAGTCTGTTCGATCAGAGAGGCGAATGGAGGGACGCGTGGCGTTTGGGCGGAGTTGCGGTTAACGTTTTCAAATTTCACGACTGCCCTAAAATTTTCGCATTATCGCTTTTATAGGATTTGTGGGTAGGGGGAGGGGCGTTGCGAATATACTCGTATAAAATTATTCGCCCCTCGTACTCGTATGGGTGTCTTCTCGAAACGTCTAAACACCACCCCATAGACATTGTTCGGCCATAATATTGCGATTGTTGTTCGCTGTTGTGAAATGTTGGTTATGGACAACACAACCTCTTAAATTAATATTTGGCGATTCACTGTACTGTACAACAGACATCTTATTTTTTATTTTTACAATGAGAGAGAGTGAGCGTGCCCGAAATTTTGAAGTCATAAATTGGGAACTTTCTATTTGTAAATTTTCGAAATCATTTCAAAATTCGTTCCGTACATTTTTATGCTGTTTTGGACATTTTGATGCGCTTGATAATCGGTTAGAGAGCCTAATGAATGAAGAAAGGGTGATATGTTCTTTTTAAAGCAAGTAACAGACAGAATTAGTAGGAATGCGGGTTATCAAGTGAATATCTACAAAATTGTACGCATCGAAATTAATAAAATTCTAAATTTTCGTGACGCTATAGGCTAAAAACTAATAAATAAAATAAAATATTCATAATAAATTTATAACGAATTCATAATGAAATAAGGGCTGTTCCGGGACAGCACCGGACGAAAAAAGACGACCAGAGTCGGCGAGAAACACGTTCAATCGACACGAGAATCTGGTCGTCTTTTTTAGTCCGGTGCTGT
>JAQGBY010006912.1:0-12430 GCA_034698785.1 Mycogona germanica | reverse complement strand
CTTGGGCTTGCACTTTGTTGCAGGAACATAGTTGGCAAAGTGCCATTCCAGCAGACGGCTGGAGGAGGGTTGCTGGATGGGCGGCCAGGTTGTGAAGCTTGCTGGCTCTTAAGGTGGAAATGGGCCAACAAGATCGATCGCACCAGTGCATTTCTAAAGTCCAGCAGTGTCTTGGCCGGCCCACCAAGCTGTTTCTGGGCGATGAAACTATTGAAGATGGCCTGGTCAACCAGGTGCCGGAAGATCTTCTTGTAAAAGATCCGGCTTCTCTTCCGGACCGAGTCGTAGTAGGTCAGGCACTGGCCAGCACGATCCACTCCACCTTTGGTGTTGCTGTAGGCCGGGACAACCTTTGGCTTGGCCATGGTCTTGCCCCGGCTTTGGACATTTCCAAAGGTGCCATCATGAATGGTGGTCAGCAGGTGGACGTCCTTGTTGTCCCGCCACTTGATTTGCTCACTGCTGGACCAGTAGCTCTCCACAGTGGGCTTGCTGATCACCCCCTGCTGGATGACCAAGGCCAGCCACACCCAGAAGTCATCAGCAGTCATGGCTGATGACCATGCTGGGTCATGCTGGTCAACTCCTGGCCAGCATACCTGTTGGACTCAGTCACTATGGTCCGAGTCCGCACTTAGCTTGTCAGTGATGATACTTGTTGGACCCGGACTCCCCTGGAACGAAAATGCTGGACAGGCCGGATCATCAGGTCCGGCCTTACGCCACATGCCACACGCGCAATGAGGCAATTAGGGCATTGCACGAACGCGCACTGGCACTGTCACTTTCTTCGTTGGAACTGGACAGTTCCGACAAATCTTCACTGCTGGATGACCCCGACACATCCGTAGCACTATCTTCGGGGTCATCCAGCACTTGATCCGGCGATTTTGTGGTCGTATCCATCAAATTCGGCGCGGTTGCACCACATTTTCGCATTGATTTTGGTCGGGCAGCCATTTTTTTCTCCCTTCCCCAAAAGCAAAAACACGCATGCGCTTTTTTGCTCCCGCGTCTCACTGTGTCACCGCTAGATGGCGACACAGTGACCACATAGTCATGGGTCCGACACCGTTGGAAAGGCCACGAAAGCGCAATTCCAGTGGTGTCGGACCCATGACTAGGGGATTTGTGGAGAGGCAGGAAAAATCGGCAAAGTGCGCCGACGATACTGTATCGGCGCTGCCGACAGGGATGGCCTTGTGCAGTGACAATACTGTCTCGTCACTGCCGGTCAAAGGGTTAATAAAGTTATGTACATGGGTGGGGGCCACCCAATCTGACTCCTGGGATTGTCACTAAACCCGAAATAAAATGACTGAAAATAAAAAGAAAACAAATTGAATTTTTTTTTTTTTTTTATTCACTGAAGTGACGGGTCACAACAGGAAGATTCTGTACCCCTCTCAGAGTTTAGGCCCTATGTGAGGGGCACATAATTTTGAACGTAATTGGACTGCATAAGCGCTGAATTTGTTTTGTGTGCCTATGATTGATGCGAACCATGGTTAGGGAAATTTGTCTAAGATTTTGTTTAAGAGTTGCGCACCCTTGTTTAGAGTGTCTGATCATAAACGAATGACATTAACCTCGGCACGCGCCGAGGCCCATTCCCAACCACTGCCATCATAAAAAAGTCGTGACGGCAAGCATGTTGCGAGTGGGGGGATAGCAATGCATATGTAAACTGAAGGATGAGTTTAACTTATTATTTATATTTCCTTTCCTAGTTCGACCATCCTGCTCTTACTTATCCAAACAATTTGACAAACACATTTTGCAACTTTCAAAATCCCTGATTTTACTGCGATGCATTTATCATTTTTATGTAGGACAAAACATATGATAAGTCTTTCACAATTGTATCTTATATTACCCCCAAGCACAGAATAAAAACCATCTATTTAATTTGAGTTCAGGGAGCGACCCTTTTTTACCGTGAAGCTGATCTCACGCAGATTTCATGTTCTCCAGAACTGCTCATGGCATTTGAAAGAATTTGGGCAATTTCCGGCCCCTGGCCCATCACAGGATAGGGTGGACTACTGGTCTGGCTCCTCTGTGGACTCTCAAGACGTCGTAGCAGGACCAGACCGGGCAACCGTCCGACGATTCTTCATTTCAGCACATCCGCCAAACAAATTCGCCGACCCCAGCTTTTTACATCAAAATCCGGCCCTTTACAGGCAAAGGAAATTCGAGAGGATAGTCCGTAGTGGATAGCAGGAGACCGGATTTTTATATCGACAAAATATTCCAAATTGTTGAGAATTCAATCACACGGAAATGGAGAACACAATTCTTACGCGGTAGTAATAACTGATTAGGGTGTTTCCCTTCTGCCGCAATTTGAAGTACGGATGACGGCATAAGCAAAGTTCAATTTTGCGAGGCAATATTACTTTCTACAAAGATTTTCGAATAAATCCATTTCTCGCGAGAGACTTCTTTGAAGAGTGAACCAGTCCAGCTGGTCACCTAGGAAGGAGTGACCCTGAGTCGCAGCTCGCATTCGCGGAGCTGGACTCGGGTCACGGTGGCGCATCTGGTGACAAACAATTTGTCACCCGACACTAGGGGCGTGTTGAGGTCAGGTGACCATGGAAGCGCGAGGCAATAGTCGCCGCTATCGATGGTTGCGACCATCGATAGCTGCGACTAATGTCCCGCCGCTTACACAAAGAAAAAGTTGAGAAATGCACAAAAAGTTTGTGGACACTGCTGATTAATCTGGGCACGCTGCGGAGTTGTATGTCATTGTACTTTTAAGAAGAAACACTGCACGGTGCAGTGTGCTCAAAAATAGAAACGCACATTGTGCAAACACCTGGCTGGGTATAAAAACATGCCACATGAAGAAATTCGAGGTTCTTGAATTTATTTTGTTACCGTACTTGTTAAGAAATGCAATTAATTGTCATCTTAGGTTTACCGGTCGATCGACCCACATGTTTTCGTCGGCTCTTACACACTTGGCAGTTCCGACGTGATCGGCTAGGGCGCAACATGTGAGATGGATCGGCCAGTGATTGGATAGCCTTTCCCGTGTCATTAACTCTTTAACCGGCAAGCCCGTAACAGTTACGTTTTCACTTTTCAAAAAAATCACGGCAAAATTTTTTCCAATCACAGAGAAATGCATAGCACATGACTGGATAGAGCAAAAAACGTAGATATCGTTAGCCGCGCCCAGCAGCAGCACCGCGGACAATTGCAGTGACATTTAAATAATTTTAATTCGTGAGCATCTGGCTTTCAAATCGTGACAGTATTCAAAATTTACAATTTTGTACAGAAATTTACAACATTGCTCCTCCCTTGATTTTGTTGCTCCACCTTAGGTTACAGTACGGGAAACTATCCTCTTCACGAGATTAGACGTTGAATCTCCGTTCTGGTGAGTACCTGCTGCGGTAGAAGAGTAAGAGATTGCTGCAATTTCCATTTATTCAGACAACACCTAGGAATCTGCACCTGAAATTGTGCGAAGGCTTATGCTGCGAGTATGTGACTGATAATTTTGACCAAAAAAGGGATGTCCCATTATTTTATTGTTATTTGCGGGAAGCCCTAATGACTAATCATTTACTTTTTTTTAATATATTTATACTTACCATATTTTGTACCAGAATATGATTGTTATGTGAATCTCATTTTTCTCAAAAGTTTAACGAGGAATAAAAGTTACTCGTATTTTTTCTCTTCTCGCCCTGTCTTTTGTCAAATAATTATTAATTATTTCTTTATTACAGCTAACTTGCGAATGCTCTTCTTTCCGAGGATTAAGGTAGTAGAAAACACCAAGAACACAAACCTGGTGCACTAGAATAGTCTACACAGTAGCTTTTAAAAATTCAAAACACTAAAACATTAAACTCCAATAGACATGTTAGCTGTGGGATTAGCTAATCTTAATCTTTATTTGTTTCCACCTGGTTCGACCATCTTGACAAACTAATTAACAAATACACATCTTGATGTAATCAAAAATTGATTCTTGATTCAATATGAACTTATGTCTTACAACAATAATTTATTTATCGCACACATTTATTTCAAGCCAATCACACACTTTGCATGTTTCTAAAATGTTAATTTACTTTGGGGAGCGACCCCTCTTACGTTCACGTCGTTCTCACTGACTTCACTAGGCCGGAGAGTTCCACACGTCACGGTCGTCACACTCGTCAATTTTCAACCACTCCCCGCAAGAGGAGAGAGGACTACCGGTCCCGCCGTTCGTCGGCAGATTCTTCGCGATACGAACTCGGAACAGGGCAACTGCTGAAGAAATATGGAGACCATCCATTGGACTTCAGAATTGATGATTTTCGAATGACACCGAATAACTCAGGCTCGATCGAAGGGAAGCGATTTCAGCTTAGTTCCGAAAGTTACCGGATGGCAATCTCTCCCTCGGCGCTCTGCATATCATGAATAATCAACCGAGATTATTTGTCGCCCGACTTGGCGTAACTTTAATCGCGAGACCGTAACAAGTGATCGACAATATAGGCCGCGTAAGCAAAGTCCGAGATCTGGTGTGTGTAGATGCCGCGCTTTTAAGCACGTGAGACGGCTCACCCGAAAGTCAAAACTGCGGACTATTTAAAATTTATACTATGTAAATTTATAGAGAAATTCTCTCACAAGAGAAGAGATTCGTGACCAGTCCGAGGATAGGAGTGACCCCCGAGTCGCAGCGCGTAATCGCGGACCTGGACTCTGGTTACGGTGGCCCCCCTGGCGGACGAATCTTTTACACTCGCCGCTGGGGCGCACGGCAGAGAGGCGGCCATGGAAGCGCGGGGCGATAGTCACCGCTATCGATGGTTACGACCATCGATAGCTGTGACTAACGTCCCGACGCTTACATACCATCCCCCTCCCCCTGAAAAGATGGCATTGCAATCTTTTACGCCTATTGACCTTCCGGGTCAAGCGCCTAAGCAGGCTTCCCGCGAAGGTTTAAAGCGCATTACGCCAAATTACAATTTTAAACTTTCAAAAATTTTATATTATATTATTTTATATTATACAATGTTAATAACTTCAGCTCCGGCCGCTGTTACGCCGGAGATCAGAACATCGATGATAATGAACTCTGATGTGTGCAATCACCCTGACATGTGGCCACTGACATGTGAGCTCGAGCAAACCAGATGTAGCAAGCCTGCGATCTGTCTTACGACATGTGAGCGCGGTCGCGGAAGATGTAGCGAGCCTTCGATCTGTCACCAGACACGTGAGCTCGGTCGCGGTACTACATGCTCTTTTGATCTGTCAGTGGCTTGACATTGGCATCAAACTCAGTCTCTCCCCCACCAGGCTCCTGAAAATGAGATACACTTGCACCATGATCCATATCAGAAGTCAATTCAGATGGTATAGTTGACCCATCTACTGGCAGGCTAGAGCCTTTAGCCCCTGCTGGACTAGCGTCACGTAGTGCAACACTAGCATCTTCGTAAGAATCCAGAGCTCCACTTTCGGTTCCGGACGCTGACTCAGGTGGTCCAGCCAGGTGTTTGATGACTTTGTGCTGCAGGTTCGCGCGATACTGCAGGTTCGCGCGACGCTGCAGACCACTCCTTTTCCACTGCTTCCCAGGACCAAAGAGTCCCGCTCGGCTTGGGTATTCCGGAATGACTGACTGCGGCGAGGACGGCCAACCTTGCTCTTAAGTGCCACCTTAACAGGTGTAGGCTGGGCCGCTCCTGCAGCTGGAGGATGTCGAAGCTTGCTTTGGGTCAGCCCACCATTCGGCTTCCCAGGGATGGCTAGGTGAGGTTCCTTAACTTTCTCCACTGGTGCTTCAGACACTAACACGTGCTTGCCAGAGGACTGTCTTCTCTTCCTCTTCGGCACGGCTCCGGTTTCTTTTAACGGCCCGGGTTTCATCCCACCGGTGTCCGCTGTAGATTGGCCAGCACTCCCACGGTGCTCGAAGTCCTTTGGAGGATCAGCCATTGCTGTAAAGCCTGGCCGTAGGATGAACTCCTCCATGAGTCTACGTAAAAAGCTGCCTCTTCTTCACTTGAGGTATCAGCTATTTGATGTTTCTTCAAGTCACAGACTCGGCCGATGTCGAGGAGTAGACGCTTTCTCTCAAACTCCTGGTCATAGAGCCTGCGTTGTCTCTTTTCCTCCTCTGATTCCAGAGACAGGAGATCCGACTTACAGGCTATGCCAGGAGTCGGGCTACCCGGTGACACAGTCGGACTCCTTATGTCCTGGCTTTGCTGTACACTTTCGGGATAGCCTCCCACATTACCAGATGACCGACGCATCTGGGTGGCTGGTAACTGCTTGTTGGGGGATGGAGCTGCACATGCTCCTTGCTCCCTAGCAGTCCCTTGCACACTCGGGTGTCTTCTTGGCAAAGGTAACTGTAACATCATCTCGAGACGATCACAGCCCTGCTCTGAGCACTCCGAGTCCTGCAGGTTACCTCTCCTCTCCCATGCCTGGGTGACCTTACGGTTCCGAAGAGCTGCATCCTTGATGCTTGCCTTTCCTTTTCCGTGTCACCTGACATGGGATGAAGACGACGGTCCCTTTCCTGTGTTGGCTGGTGCACCGGCCTCACACTGGGAATACCCAAAGTCTTTTTTGATCCCAGATCAATAAGATTTGGGACTTCTTCAGGCCCTGACTGGTTGTGACGCCAATTGTCAGCTGGATCACGGTAGCGGTTCGGGCCCGTTCGTGTCCATGGCTCCTCAAAAGTCACCCGAACTCTGTTTTTCACTGGTTCACGGTGATTTGGGGCAACCCTTCCAGGATCCACCCTGTCAAGCACTTGTCACAGGTCGATTGCGGGTTTAGCAGGTCTCCAGGGCATCTGTGGCTGGCGATGGTCCCTCAATCCATCGTCAGTACTCCAGGTAGTTTGTCTCTGCAGGAGTTTCCACTGGAGGTTGTTCCTCTGCGATACGGAATTCTTCCTGAAGAGAGCGCGGCAGCAAGTATTCTGGGCTATAAACCCAAGGCTCCAGTCCAACAGGTATGCTGGCCAAGAGTTGGCCAGCATGACCCTCACCCCCAAATCTCGGTTCCGGCAGTGTACAACATGACTGCTGATGACTTCTGGGTGTGACTGGCTCTGGTCATCCAGCAGGGGTGATCAAAAAGCCCACTGTGAAGAGCTACTGGTCCAGCAGTGAGCAGTTGGAGACCCCCTTCTTCCGGCGCTACATGCAGGAGCACCGGTTCAGCATGATCACCCGGTTCATGCACTTTGTTGATAATGTGGCCATCCAGCAGGAGGACACCCACCCCTGCTTGAAGCTCCGGAAGATCTGGCCCATCTACCAGAGCTTGCTGGAAACATTTTGAACTGCCTACAGCCCAGGTCAGACAGTTTCTATTGATGAGTCTCCTCCTGCACAAGGGCAACCTGGGCTGGAAGCAGTTCATGCCACTGAAACGCACCCGGTTCGGCATGAAATTTTTCATGCTGTGTTAGGCCAGCACCGGGTATATCTGGTCATCTATTATTTACACTGGCAAAGGCATGGCTCTGGGAGACAAATATTCAAAGGAGCCTCAGACAGTTCAAGTGGTCATGAACTTGCTGGACCCAGCTGCTGGACCAGGGCTACTGTCTCACGGCCGACAACTACTACATGTCCCCCTACTTGGCCGACCTACTGCTGACCCGGAAGACTGATTCGTTTGGCACCGGCCAAAAAACTAAAGAAAAGTGAGCTGGTGGCCTTCACCCGGGGCAAGATTCGTGCGATCAAGTGGCGGGACAACAAGGACATCCACCTGCTGACCACCATCCATGATGCCACCTTTGGGAATGTCCAGTGCCGGAGCAAGATTGTGGCCAAGCCAAAGGTTGTCTTGGCCTACAACAACACTATGGGTGGAGTGGATCGGGCTGACCAGTGCCTGACCTATTACGACTCGGTCCGGAAGAGGAGCCAGATTTTTTATAAGAAAATCTTCCGGCACCTGGTCGATCAGGCCATCTTCAACAGCTTTATCATCCAGCAAAATCTTGGTGGGCCGGCCAAGACACACCTGGAGTTTCAAAACGCACTGGTACGCTCGATATTGCTTGCTCATTTTCATGCTGAGAGACAGCACTCTTCCCGGCCTGGCCGCCCATCCAGCAGCACCTGTCCAGCACGTCTGCTGGAGCGGCACTTCACCAAGTCTGTTCCACCAACCAAGTGCAACCCTAAGCCAACAAAAAGATGTGTTGTGTGCAGTTTAAAGCTGGACGACCAAGGGAAGAAAATCCGAAAAGCCACTCAAATTTGCTGTCCAGCATGTGATGTCGGATTATGTCTCGAACCGTGCTTTGAGCTGTACCAAACCCGGACCAACTTCTGACAGGTAAGACCACCTTTTGTTCACCTTTCTAACTTGCTAGCTGTCTAGGGCTACCGGTTCAAAAGTTCTGATTTTTTTTCAAGAAAAAGTGACTTTTGAAAAATAACTCACCGGCCAAAGGGTTAATACCAATACGATCAAAAATACCCAAATGGTACGCCTAGCATTCTACTTGTCAAGGCCACGGCCACCCAAAAACAAATTAGTGTTAAGGAAGGCGTGGATAAAGTGACAAGATCAGCCAACACAAATCGACCTAGGATGGCCTTACAGATTATAAATTGTGCCATCCATTACATTGAAGCAGGCAGACAGTGAAAAAACTCACATAGCCACAGAGCGTTTGTCCACAATTGCCCCACCAAAGGTGCAAAGGGATTGATTATTTGCCAAAAATTGATAAGCGTGGCCCCCAGGGTTGTCAACAGGCAGGCAAGCCTACCAACGCGCCAATAACTGCCATCAAATAAGCTTGGCAGAAAATCAACCTGGTTGCTACATGGGTTGACAACTGGAATCGACCTTGTCACTCAATTACAGGCATGTAGCATCGGCAAATTACACTGAAAATGTGCCTGTCACCACACGTGTGTGTGATAAAAATTCAGAGTTTAAATTAACCCCCATCTGCGCATTTCACAATTGGAAGTTTCACAACAACTTTACAACTGCCCATGGACAAACTTGAGCACCAGGTGGTGGCCCTGCGACCCCAGAACCTTCAGGAGCAGACATCCTGCAACAGCTCACCCGGTAATATTGACCAAACAGCTGGTGCAGCCTCTGGCGCAGCTTGAGCGCGCAGGTGGCCTAGCGCCGGCACCCTCCTACCCCACTTCAAGGGCAGGCACAATAAGAATGAGGCATCGTGGCTGACGATGGCCAAGCAGGCGGCTTTGGTACGCAGCAACAGTGAGGCGCTGATGGTTCAGCAGATGACTTTGGCGCTCAACGCTGCAGCTGGCAAGTGGGTAGCCGACCGGATCACAGTTGTCGGCCAATTTGTGTCTCGCGCGCTTCGAAGAGTTTCAACGAACCTTGGAGCGTGGTGCATCCCGATTCGAGAAGTATGCACGTTTCTACTGCTTGTGCCAGGTAGGGAAGCTGGCCAAACTCGAGGACTATATCAGCGCTTTCCGAGAGCCATTGGCAGAGCTCCCGGTTTCAGGCCGGACTGCGCCCAGGACTGGTCAGGCCACTCATCCTACACAACCCAAGGACTTTAGAGGTGGCAATCGACATTGCACGACGTGAGGAGGTGGCTCACTGTGCTGTCAGTGGCATGGAGTCACTGCGAAGCGAGGTGTTTCGATCCGACAAGTCATTTCAAGGAGGGTCTGCCAGTCACGCGGAGCCAATGGAAATTGACGCTACCGGCGAGCGACCACATGGACAAGACAAGGACTATTACACTCCTCGCGGCGAGAAGAAATTCACCGAGGAGTGCTATAACTGTGACAAGATTGGACATTTTGCATGAGACTGTCGTGGTAAGAAGCGAAGCAAGGCAAAGGCCAAACCTGCACAAGTGACCAGCGCAGCCAGCACAGTCGGCAGGAGCGATCATTGTCTGCACATGGACTTCCCTAAGCTGGCCAGCACAACTGGTCGACCAACTCCTTTCATCATCGTAAAGGTTGAGTTCGGTGGCATGACAGCACGGTTGCTGGTCAACAGTGGTTCCAATGCATCATTTCTGGATGATCGGCTTGTTGAAGCAGCACAGCTCAAGCGACAGGAGAAGCCTCCCCACGAACGCATGGACATCGTGTTTGAGAACGGACGAGCATTTAATCTCTATTCAGCGCGTACACAGCAACCTTCGTGTCGGCAGTACATCATCACTGGGACTTCCAGGTCGTACGACTCCTGCGGTATGACGGCAGTCTAGGAATTGACTGGCAGTGACGGTCAATAGCCATAAAGGTCGGGCGTCACTTCCATCCTCTGCAAGTCTGGAAGCAGAAGGTGGCTGAGCTGCACTCCGTGGTTGCAAACATGGATTGCCAGCAGCTCACCTCTCTTCTCTATGAGCAGGAAAGGACAGGTGACCCGGCTTTGCAGGTGTGCACAGTGAGTGAGCACCTGCCGGTCAGCCTGATGCAGCGCGTCAATGATTAAGTCAACGGAAGATGCGCTCAGCACCTGCACTCCCAATTTGGATAACAGGATTTTCTCAGGCGAGCAACTCGCTCGCCCTTCAGGGTGCCCTCGCCTCACTCCTGAGGTGCGGGTCTGAAGGCTTTGCCCATATAGGTGGGGAGTGTTTGAGGCAGTCTGTTGGCAGGGCGTGCCAGGGTGCTAGCCCCTGAAATGCACACGCCAACAGAAGCGCTCGTACCGGTGGAGCTCCGCCCGCACGGTGTTGGGGGGTGTCAGGTGCCAAGCTGGCCCAGGGCGCCCCTGCATTGGGCGACAACGACGGTGCCTTAAGTTTTCGGCGAATTTTCACAAGTTTCAAACAGATTTTTGCCAAATGCAACGCCATCGACTCTTTCGCCAGACTCCGAAGAGGATTCCCCTGCATCCATCGGTCCTGGTAAGCAATAATTCGCAATTTCGCGACCCTTCAGAGGTTTTTAGGCGAGCAGGACTTTGGCGGCGGATTGGAGCAGCTGCTGGTGCTGTGTACTACAAGATGGTGTCACCATCAGACGAGGCCGGGCCTAGGCAGCATAAGTTATCACATGGGCATGAGGTAGGCCTGATAGGGAAATTATTTGTGAAGCATAAAGTCACGATAGGCAAGCCAACTGGCTCATTTGTAATTTGTGTGGAACAGCGAAACTTTGCTAGAATCGTAATTATTTATTGTTTGCCTGCAACGTCATGTGTGGTGAGGGTTAATAGGGACAGCATAGCTAGGAATGGAACAATTAGGATTGCTATTGTTACAATTATAATTCTAATTTATCTGCGCCACACAATTGAAATCGATCTACATTTGCAAACATGATTAGACAGGAGTTTGATGTAAATGTTAGCAAACGGTTCTGATATTTCCATCGCATTGGGTTGGTGAGATGAGTACCACTAGTATTGTTAATATTAGGGTCAATATTATTTTACATTTCGACTACGAAATAATTGTAATTGGTTGTTGAACAATGAAATTATCATTTGGCATTTGAGTTAGGCGGCCACAGTGACGTCAACTTCTAGTTAAAGGACAGCATCGCCTGGCAGAGTTGGGCATCAAGACGATCACCGTTAAAGGCCGCACCTGCACTCAAGCAGGGCCATCAGTGGCTGTGGGCAGCATCCACTGACAGTCACCTCACGGCGGTTTTATAATTTGATTGTCGACTTGTTGTGCAACTGTGTAATTGCCACACAAATCAACTGGATTGTCATCAAATAAATAATCAGTGGCATAAAGCCTATTTTCATTTATCATCGATTGTGCTGGTCGTTCGCATTTTCTTCCATCCAGGCTCACCCCTAACTCCCGTACTTGCATATACATACGATGACCACACGTGGAGGAGGCACTGCGTCGCAAGACAACCCTTGATAACGGATATATTTCTGAAAGCATGCTTGGGTATTTTTTAAAATTATTTGTTATTTTCTGTCTGTGACGCTGTCATTACTGTGTTGTATCTCGCTATGTGTCTGTTTAACTGTAATTTTTGAAAAATCATTAGTAAAATTCTGTTTTCAACTGAATCTTTATTGATTTTGTAGCTGATTTCTTTGTTACCGTGTCCAGCGTTACATTACCTTTCTGTCCTTATAGTACTGATACTTTCTAATTATATGAAATGATTCTAACAAACAATCAACGGTAAATTGTAAATGTATGATACTGTATTGATGTTACGTCTGACACTCTGGTATTTGCTAATGTATTAACTTCCGGTGACATATTGGCTTGTGTTTGCTGTTCTTCTGGACGACCCATTCCTTTCAGCACTACATGCTGGAGTCAAGATTCCTGCTGTCATGCTGGAGCAATTTAATTTTATGATCCCTTGAATCCATTTTATAGCCATATTTTTTTTTAATTCACTGAAGTGAAGGGGTCACAACAGGAAGATTCTGTACCCCTCTCAGAGCTTAGGCCCTATGTGAGGGGCACGTT
>JAQGBY010006911.1:0-12432 GCA_034698785.1 Mycogona germanica | reverse complement strand
ATGGAACTGTCCTAAAAGAAATAGTGGTGGACTTGGAATAGCTAAAAAATAACTTTCGTTTTGTGTGAGTTGATCGCTTGAGTAGAACCATCAAACTTTCTTCCTCTTCGAAAAATTCTTGAGCCTGTTACCCGGATACGGGTTGGTACTAAAATCCATTAAATTCTGCAGTCGAAAAATTTCGTATTGCAAAAGAGTACGAATTTTTTAATTTCGTTGTTATCCTTTCTGGTATTAGTACCCAGATATACTTTTTGATTGTTTTTAGCTGGATCTTTCATGCTCGAAGAAATGGCGCGGTTTTTTTTTAGGTTAATAGAACTTTTGTCCAGTGGAGTATGAGGAAAAATTATATGCTTGTTTATCACGTAGTGTGTATTTTGCTTAACACTTAATTTGCCGTAACGAATATAATTATGCTACCTATAAAATGCGACTAAGGTGTGAATGTCACCCAAATTCCAACTGTAATTATTAAACAACAAAATATTATCAATGTGAAAAAATGCTATAGCATTCCTTTATGTTCTTACATACAGTATATTGTATTGTATATTGTATTATATATTTATAACATAAATATAATGAATACTGATTAAGCTAGGTTAATTACTTGAAACCGAATAAAGATGTTGAAGAACATTTTCTATTCACAATTTGCAAACTTCGCCTGAAAGTTTACGAAAACATCGCCACCTACATAATTTAGGAAATTTTAAATCAAGCATTGATATGTTATTATTTAGCATTTCAACATTCGAATTGAAACACATGAATGCCGTTCCAAAAGATTTCTGAATAAATAATCCAATTTACTCACGTTAGCACGTATTTTAAAAAAATACATCTAATACTCGTCCGTGGACAATTTTACGACCAACACTTCTGCTAAAACGTTTGTGAACCTCCTCAGCTTTAGAGTTTTAGAAGAAAACTGTGTCACCATATACGAGAGTGGTGGTGGTGAGGACCCGAGTAGAAGAAAAAGACTACATGTGTGGGGAAAGGGAAAATAGAGCGAAGATGTGGTGACCTGCCTCTCATTTTTTCGGAGCGTATTTATCATTTCTCTAATGGAAGCTTAAAAGCCATTGTCATATTATCTTCTCCCAGTTTTTTTTTCTTCCTTCTTCCCTACTCTCGCTCGTGTGTGTCGTGTTATATAAAGAACATTCGAACATTGTGATGATACCCGGTGTTGTTTCTGGGTGAAAAATGACGTTTTTTTGGCTGCATCGCCATATATCGTATTTTGCGCGTGATATCGACTCTTTTTGGGGGGTAGGGGAAGAGTCGCTATAGAGAGAGGAGGGGGTAATAGAAAGGGGAATGGATAGGGAATATGATAAAGCCAGACGCATACTGAAGGCGGAGCGGTGAGGATTTTTTTCTCGCATGAGAACGAGTTATTCAAGCTAAACTCAAATAACTTGTTAGTTTACCAGCAGAAAGTGAGACAATGTCCAAATCAGTTTGTGGGGATATATGTGTTTGGACACTATTTTATTTCACATGTTTTTCGCTGCCGTTCCGTTATGGGGGTCGGGGATCTTAGGAAGATACGAGGGACACATTGGATGTGGTCCGACCGGAGGAACGACGATTCGGGAAGATAAAGACTTTCGGAATGCCATGTATAGAAAAGTTGTGATAGTTTTTTTTATTTCTTTTCGTTATATGTTTTTGTCATTTGTCTTTTGTGGGGGAAGGCGCGCGCGGGTCGGGTGCGACGTTTTCGTCAAGACGAGAGAGTTGAGATGTCTTTGATTGTCAGATAATTAGTGGAGAGGAGTCGCAGAACGAACTTTAGATGCTCACACCAGTGAGGATTAACACCAATCAGGTTGCACTAATAAGAAGAAAAAGGAAAGAACAAAAACCGTGGTTGGCGTAAGCCGATGGTGGTTTGGGGGTACGGGGGTATATACAGGTGGATATAGGGCACACCGACCGTATAGACGCGCGTTTTTAGAACGTGGACTGGTGACGCCTGATGATAATTAAGAAAATGGGCAGGTCTATAAATGAGAAGGGCGAGAGACTGTCGGGAGGGAGAGACTATTTTATTTTCGTCATGTTGACCGTTGCTGATGGATCTTGGGGGCAGCGCTGTCTTGTTGTCCATTAAGCCTCCATTGCTTTAATCCTGGGGGTTTGTTCTCCTTGCTGCGGCTATGGAGACTGGGATCCTCCTGGGATCCTGAGACCACATTGAAAGAAGATGATTTGAATGGTAGATTGGAGGCCAGTTTAAATTTGGAGGCGGTACAGTGGCATATTGATTCGAAAATGGGACAAATGCTCATAACGCCGCCACTGGTTTGTTGTGATGTCGCTGGACATGCATAACTTAAAAGGGCAGAAGACCACGAATTTTCATCCGTCATCTTAGGAGGTAACGTAGAACCCCCTCCAACAAAAGTACCCCTGCAGAAATCGTAAAAAATAAAATTTAATGCGCCTGAAAGATATTTGGGATGGGCGACAACGCTATTTTGTAGGCGCCTTAATTTAAGAAGCCGTTACAAAGATTAAGACGACTTCACTTTGGGATTGTACTAGATCTCATGAGGCGACCGAGGAGGAGCGTGTGGAAATATTATCACCGTAGGCACTTCCCCACGGCTCCGATGACTCCTTTTCGGTATTAATTGGTTCCCTTTTTGGTATAAGCACCATGTTCTACACGGGCGCCCGATGTCGGTAGCCAAACTCGTGGTCGACCCCATGCCTTTTGTGCGCCGGCGAAACTTAACTCTTTTGATTAATTTGACAGCTTCGGCGTCTCGAAATTTAATTAACTCGGAACGTATAAGTCGCGATCTTATTTTTTTTTTGCGTTCTTTCTTCATCTTCCCCGCTTCTCATCAACCTTTATATACCTCTCTCTCTCTCGCCACTCGCCACTATTCCAATAGAGGCCCTGAGTAACACCAAAAACACGTCTTACGCGCTACACCTTCCTTGTTAAGGAATTCTAATTTAGCTCGTCGGCATATGCTATTTCGAATTGACTATGTGATTACCAGCGAACGAGATTATGTGAATGCTCACGAACGACAGTTATTCGTAACTCCCAAAATTATAATTGGACGAATAATGAGATTATAATTAAACTTAACGACAAGGACAAACTAAATTTGCTTTTTCTTCTCTTCACATTAACGCACTGTCTTAAAAATTGGGATTGACATAGCGGTAACGGGCACACGATCCTGTTGGATCCATAAAGGGTTACGATCCTGAATCACTAATTCGACTTTCCTTAACCATATAAAATTTATAATCCCGACACATGCACAGAATTATCAACTTCTTTCGAATCATCATGACCAGATGCAACTGTTTGTACCATGTACAATTAATTTGCGATGTTCCCGGCAACTTGGTTCTGTTAATTGATTACACGACGACAACTGTCTCGTCATTTTTCAAAACGTATTCACTCTACTTTAAGTTCCTCGATAGATCCCGCTGAGTAGATAGCTGGTAAACCACCACCTATTTACGAATGCTCTGAGAGATTAATTTGTGAATATGTGGGGTCATGTGTATTTTAATAAGGCCCATAAATCGAAGCGCTGATTGTCAGTCTTTTGTGTGGATATATTTGCAAAGAACTCGTAATATTGATTGCAACTTTTATTTTGCGCGGGTCAATCTCAGTGTTGTGGTGGAGGATATTTTTTTTTTAGTGTTATAGTTGTTGTAATTTCCATCTCTTACGTCGGCAAAGTAGGAGTTGGTGAGGCTAGCCAAAACATTTTGAGCTAACCACAAACAGTTTTCGATAATTTCGCCTCTCTGTAAACCCTGTAAGAAAAATAACACGACCACTGAGAACATTCAATTGAATTGAATGAGAAAACGCAGGAACCGCCATCTAATAATGATGCGAAGTGCCAATAGATGAGTCCTAGTTTCGCCGTCTCGAATTCTCATCCCCTCGCGCATGTCGCCAATGAATGTCATTGATAAATCGTTGGATTGTATCGCCATCGCCGCGTGTGCCACTGGTGCCAATCCAGGGCACCCTCCCACGCATGTCTCGTCGCCTTGCCTATCCCTCTCTCTCTCATATAGCTTTGTCTATTTTATAGTTATATTAATATATACCCGGGACCCACGGTCATTTCGGTACGAATTCCTACTACACTTGCACCCAAACATCCTTTTTGTGCTCTGGCGCGGCCCTGCACATGAACAACGTATATAATCTTCCGGAAGTCCTGTGCTGGTCCGCATTGGTGGATTCTGAAACGCCAACTCATATCGTTTGTCCACCGAGTTCACGTCGTAGAACAACTGAGGATTCGGCATCATATACCTCTCCTTTTTTTTACGAACTTTCAACATTGTCCAATCAAAATTCAGTTCCATCTCATTTCGGACAATTAATTCCATTGAATTCAATACTCGTGTGGACATGTGTCAAACGATGTCTCAAGTTCATTTTATCGGCCGTTTGATTTGGGTTCCATAATCATGTTTTAAAAAAATTTTGGGCGTACATTTCATGAAAAAGAAAATTCAGGATTCCACTCTCCATCTTTGGAACAATTCAGACAATTGGAATGCCACCTATATATAGGGTTAGTGCGAGCTGTGAATTGTCGGGGGTGTCATTTTCGTCTTAACCGTCTACTCGACATCAGTTCTAAACAACGTCAACCCCAACACTCTATTCCTTCCCCTATCGGCAATCCCGGCTGTACTCCCAGCTCCCATCTCATCCTCGATTTCTCCACACAAACCACTCAATTTCTTTCTGCGAGCGAATCTATCTCTCTGCTCGTACCCACATGTACTGTAAGACATCACATACCGTATCTCCCCTCTCTCTATATATGTGGGCTCTCTGACGTGTCAATCTGTCTCTATAATATCTCGCGTCCAATATATATATATAGAACCTTCGAGTTGATGAACGGAATGCCTTCTGTGGGTGAGATATCTTAAACGTTAAGAATATTGCTTCAATTTGGGTAGCTCTCTACATAGAAGGTGCTAATGACGTCCACTGCATTGCTCTTGCATAAGAGGAACTCTGGTGACTCTTAATTTATTGTGGTTTAAATAATTTTGAGTAGTGCTTAACGTTTAAGAATTACATCCGGGATCAGTTTATATGCGTAGCTAAAACGAAGGTAGAATGTATTTCGAAAATTGGAAATGAAATGTTTTATTTGTATCTGTTTCCCAGCTGATACTGATATGCTGTCTCATTATTTTAATTCAGCTGTATTCGTAATCTTCCTGTTCTGATGTATAATTTCGAGGTACCTATGTCCGGGGTCGAGGGACTTCTAAAGGCTGGAAACCCCAAATGAACGATAAAGGTCTCATGGGTGGACGAAATTGCGTTCTGGATACAGGAGACGACACGGAAACGGAGTTTGCAGGTAAGGAATCATTTCACAATTCACTGGCTAAGTGCCTTGGTCAAAGTTAATTCTAGTTCTCTTCTACATTTTGCTCATTACTGGCTTATAACCATTACCGAATTTACTGATCTATCAGTTCTGTTCAAACAGCCCCAATTACAAATACAAAGCATGACTCCACCGTCTACAAACTTTTGGCCAACACAAAATATCGAAAAAGATCTTCAATCTTGAATGCAAATTAAAAGATGAAGAAGAAATATAATTTAGGGTAATTTTTTAACTTAATTTTTCTTATATAAACGTGCCATTTCAGTGACATGGTCTCCTGTTGGCAAATCATTTTGACACTGAGGTTCTCTTACCTTTCTGTAAAGTGATGCTAAAGCGCGAATCTTTTAGTTTTATTTGTTGTCATATTTTTTACATGTATATTTGTATAGCGAAATTGAAAATGTTGTTTTGGTCTATCCGACCAATATCTGTAAAATATTCCAGTATTTCAGTGTGCTGGTTGCGCGTACCTGGGCTACAAAAAATATACAGACAGAACATGCTCACAGTATATACTGTTCATATATATCGCTTTGAGAATCCCCCAAACAAGTTTATATGGAATCATTGATGTAATGTTTTCCTTTTCGTTTTCTCCGTTTTTGTTCGATCCAATTCACATGCAAATATTAACGTACATGATGCGACCTGAGCGAGGGGGGCGAAGGGGGGGGGGCACATATATTATAAAAAGAAAACCTGTAGACGAGCGCCGGTAACTGCATACGAAATTGTTTGATTTTTGGTGAGCAGACATATTTATGCTGAATACACCATTTCGAATATTTTATTTTCGATAACGCGCCCTCCCGCTCACTTCCCACTTTTTTATTCAGAGATTCTTTATGCGTGCCTCCGCATTCATCATTCGTGGTTCAGACGTGACTGCGTTTTTACTTACCCCTTTCACTCAAAAAGTATTTTCTTTAAAGAATAAGTGATCCCGGCACGATTGGGTCGTACGCAGCAACTCATGCGGCATAAACTGAGCGATGTTATGACCCCCCCCCCTCCCTCGACGATCACCCAAATCAATGACATTCGTTCTTCGTTCGTCAACGACTGTCCAGGAACCAATCGAGCTCCTAGGACGTACATCCTGAAAACATCATTCCACCTCTTTCATGGGCTCATTTCAAACCACAGATTGTCGTCTTCAGGTTCTTGAGATATAACCGGGTACATGTAGGATTTTTATTAATTAAAGGGACCGTCGGACCGCGCCACCTTTGGTCGATCGCACCCGCCGAAAAGTTTCTCGGAAAAATCTAATTACACACGTATAGGCGTTGAACTCCTAAACGTCCCAATCTGAGAAAGGGCCCGGCAGTGAGTGGTTAGAACTCAAACGGAGCATGTTGAAGTCGTGGACCTCCACACTCCATTCTATGGATGGACGTCTACCTGCACACACGCGGCATTGTTGTTGCGTAATTTATTTGCTCCCGCAGAAAAGGTTTTCGTAATGAGGAAATTCCTAAACGCTGTACATTTTCTCCCCCCCCCCTCCAGGCCAGGAGAGGTGTGAATGTATATAGCAACGACTCCTAGGAGGCTACTGGTTGTGGTGAACGCTGAATCGGTCCTCTTGAGTACCATCTCCCCTCCCACCCCCCTTCGGTCTCCCGAGAACAGGTTTCCTTCAACTTATTGTAAATTTCTCGCCAAACTGCAACCCAACCGCCAACATGCAAGATTTGGAAATTAGAAATTTGGGAGTGTTAATCTTTTTTTACAAATTGAGCTTCGTATTTTCCTGTCACTTTTAAGGTAGGAAATCGGAGGCGCAGAACACGCGGTTAAACTGACGTCGTGCCATCTCCAAGTGTGTGTGGTCTCTGGCGGATTTCCGTTGTTTATGCTGACTGCGGCGAGCTCGCGACCCAGGAATGGACATTTTAATTGGTTGTCGTAAATAAGCCCATTGAACTTACAATGGAAAATGTATGGGAACCAATGGACTTGTTTGTGGAGAGCAAAAAAGAAGGGAAAAAAATCGACGTTCGCCTTCTGTGTGCAGACGTCCATTTAAATTTAAACCATACTTTTCGTTCATCTCATTAACATCGCTGCGGTTTATGTCCCGGGCACACTTGTCGTTTCCAATGACGATTTTGAGGAAGGTAGGGGTGGGGGAGGTAAAGGTCATGGTAGTTCCTCGACCTTGCAACTGTTTTTATTAGTGAGTCTCTCTAGACCACAGGTGACGCACGACAGGATCGTCCGAACCTCAAACCCATAACATTCCAGTCGCACACCGGCATTGAACCAGATCGGAACAATTTTTTGAGTTCCAATGAACGAGTCGGGTTGAATTCTTGTTAGCCGCCTTCAGGCATTCCCGCCCGTCACATTTCACCCGTTTAGTAGACGGGCTCCTTCCCAGTAATGTGTGTTCCGCGTACATGTGTACGAACATGGCGCACACGCTGTTTCCATAAATTAAAAATGGCAAACGCGAAGCCAACAGTTTCGGTTCACGGCTATAGACGGCGCGCGCGCGCCCTCTCCATACACAGGTACGTCGTGTATACACGCAGCCATCACCAATTACAGAAACTTGCAAATTAATTAGTTCCAGTGTTATCGTTTCGTGGAACGCGTGGCCAAGCGAGAAAAGCGTGGGCGGATTTCGTTTCGTCGTGCCTGTGTATATATATTCCAGGAAATGGCGGCTGTTCTGTCGCAACCGATCCAATCCATCCGAACTCAAAAAATGCCTCTTGTGAAATTCGTTTGGTTTGGCATCAGGCTGTGTGTGGGTTGCGTGGTTCGTTGCGTAACACCGGCCCCTAGACTCACCAGCAACTTGCACGGACATTTGCATACAGGCAGTGAAGTGTGAGGCGTATTTTGGGTTCCTGGTCCTGTGTGGGACCAACCTCCATCGATGTACATTTACGGACCACCTACCCCCGTGTTCCTACTGCACCAACTCTTGATATTAACCTAGGAAGTAAATATGCTGATACGGCGGTTTCATCGGTTGCTCACTAGATGGCATGACCATCAATAGCTCATCTCTTTTGCAGCACCATTGGCACCTCATGTACTTCTGTGAGCTAATCGGGTCGCCGTGTCACGCACTGAAAATGTGAATTGTGGTAACCGTCAGTTATGGGAAACTCGCCTTTGACGAGTCGCTGATGTGGAGCTTATTTACTGAATCAAACTTGCCTTACCTATTTACTAACCTAACCTAATCTATTTCACTAAATTCACACAAAACATACTATCATTTCTTTCTGAAATGCATATGCGTACATGGGGGAGTTGACACAGCCACCTTTCCTAAATCTGACGGTTGTCACAACTGACGTATATTGTGCGTGACGTGATGCCGAGTCGCTGATGTAGAACTTATTTACTGAATCTAACTTGCCTTACCTATTTACTAGCCTGACCTAATCTATTTCACTAAATTCACACAAAACATACTATCACTTCTTTCTAAAACTGCATACACGTACAAGAGGGAGTTCACACAGCTACGATTCCAAAATCTGACGGTTGTCACAACTGACGTATGTTGTGCGTGACGTGATGCCGAGCGAAGAGCGAATCAGGTTAAACCCAAAGAGGGTGGAAGGTCTAGAGTGCTGTTTGCTGCTGCTTCCTTCCAGGTCTCTCAGTTCGTTGGTGCGTCAGCTATCGACGAACTTTACTTCCTAGGTGGCTTTAGACTATAGATTATATTGATGTCGCGCACAACCGCAGTTCTCGCTGCCGCGGCGTCCGTGGGGGACTCTGGCGGCCGATGCGGAACCGGCGGGACCATTATGCAAATGCGCGCTAAAATACTTTTAATATATTAACGAGGGTTGTTCGGCTCCGTTATACGGTGGCAAGGCGCGCGCGCGCACCGACACGTCCCCGACTCCCCACACGTTTATGCTAATGAGGGCTGGAACGCCCGATCGTATTGCCAACGCCGCCACCCACACCACCACCACCACCCCCTGTATAATATGTGATTTCGGCTTGATTTTTCATTAGTCATTTTCAAGTGAGTTCCAGTCGGCCAGCGTTTGACTTTCCAGCTAAGACCCCATCTCGCTCGTGCGAACAGACGACCCTAAAAGTGGAACGCGCCACCGACTCGAACGACTTTGAAATTTCCAATTCCGAGATTTTTACGGTCTCTCGCACTCGTAGCCCGGGAACCATTTCTAATCGGGCCGAGAAATGCCGCGCCCAAACGCTTTACGAAGCCATTATTCATAATTCGCTAATCGGAAGACGAAAAAAATTTCGGTATACATGTACGTGCGTTGGTGATAATTATTAAAACAGCTGATCGTTACCGAAGGAATCTATTAAGCGTTTTGCTAATCGATTTGCTCGACACCTGGCGTCAAAAATGAGCGAATTGCAGCGATTGTGTCCTTGAATTAATTGTAATTTACTTACAACCAATTCTAACTAACTGATTATAATTTGCATAGGTTTAAAGCAAGATGGTTACGTAGAAAAAACGGTTCTGCCCCATGCTTAGAAGGCGCAATCTTTCGCGAAAGAATCTTTATATTTCGAATAATAATATATTTTTCTGCATAATAAATGTACGCTGCTGTCTGTTGGTTATTTTTGGGACTTATTAATGGTGGAAAATTGAAAATTCCAAATAAATATTATTTAAAATATTTACAAATATACAGATATACTCGTGCCTCAACTTTGATATGTCCATGGAAGTCAGGGAATTTAGGAATTATTTTTTCTAAGATTATTGATTTTAAAACGAAATTATTTGAAAAATTAAACCACCAAACACCATTTAGAAGTGTAGTACGTACACGAGTAGTGTGCATTTACATGCATAAAAACTGTAAAGCCTTGACCAGAAAGTGAACCTTTGGATAACCGATTAGAAGGCATTGATAGATTTATGGAAGATTTGTGGAAGTCAAAAATGTTAATTAGTTTCACAGATAAATAATGAATATGTGAATTAAACATTCACTAGTGTTTTTATTCCCCGGAATATTTTAGTGCGCGTCAATTAGAGATTCGTGATGCCCCTAAAAAAAAGTCGAGTGATATGAACTGCAGTCAGGCGCGGGCATAATCACTCCCACTTGTGTATGCATATATGCAAAACGAGGTTCTCGCGAATTCAAAAACTAAAAATAGAATCGTAACAAATGATAATGGCTATCGGTCGTCTGCTCTATCGCTTTTGCCATCAAATTTTACGAGATCATAACATGTATCTCTCTTTTTTTAATTGCCGACCAGCTTCCTGCGTTTTCAACTCTGATTTATGTTTGGCAGCCACTGGAAGCGTCGGCGCTGAAATTCGAAGAACTTCACCATAAAAGGGGGTTCAATGTACCAGGTGGCGAATTATCTTACCTGTCGACATTGTTTCATCGTGCACTGAACTTTTGAAGGGATGAGCATATGGAAATTTAGTGGACGGTCGCGCTAGCGCCGCCTAGTGGTCAATGTTAGAGGGGGATTATTAGAAAAATTATTTGGGAAAATCATCGATCTTTAGATATTTGTTAATGAGATCCTCCAGCGTCTCCGCCAAATAATCGATAGCTGTATGATTCAAATTTATGACCGATTAATTATTAAATAATCCAGTGGTTGTTGTCTCTGTTACCGAATTTCAGTCGAGCATCTCGGATTTCTCGCCCATTTGAAGTTTGAGAATAGGTTGAGGTTGTTACAACCCCAAGAAAGAATAGATCTTAATCTCGATCTTAATATAATAATCGATCTAATTAGAGATGATCTGATCTGAATCGATCTGAGAGGGGTACAGAATTTTCCTGTTGTGAACTAGTGAACTAATTTAAGTGAATCAATTTAAATTCAACTTCAGTGAATTAATTTAAAATTTAAAAAAAAATGAATAGTTAATCGGCCACAAATTTGAATAGAACAGTGTATGCCATTTTAGGAAGTGTATGATAGATGAGACATTTTTGGTGTTCTTCTTCGCAGGTGTTAGATTGCTCAGATCGTGGGACAGGACGATTTCAAGTTCAAGTCTTTTTAGAATTCCATTGTTACTTGTACTCTAGTCTAATGAATCCGTTATCAAATACGTATGCATTTCTCGTCGTGTTTGTGTCCATTAAAGATGGCAGTGTATCGCAGTTTGGTAACCACTGTGGCGCATAGCACGCGCGAACGGCTGTTCGACCCGAGATAAAGTTGATGTCGAAGTGGTTGTTTGCGGGCTGGGGAGGGGGTGGGGTATGGGGGTGGGGGTTGAGAATGCGCGCGCAGGTTTGAGTTACTCGTGCCTCGCCTTTTCGGCTTATCGGAGTTGAACCAGACGCCGGCTTCGTCGCAAACCCATTTCTGGGTATTGCTGGACACACACATATACATACATATATATACAAGCAGGCGAGCGTTGGAATCTACTGAGACCTTGTCACTAAATTACGACTAGATGCTGCGCCTTGATGTTGCAGAGTGTCGCCGAGTAGTTATGGAAGGAGGCAATCACGCAATGCATCTTTGCTATGCGGGGAAGTTTCGATTTTGGGTTTGCGTTGTTGGTCGGAGAAACGCGTTTCGTTGAAATGAGAGAAATGAGATTCGTTGTCCTAGGCCACTTGAGAAAGCCGGGGTCGTAGGAGGATATTGAAGCGGCATCGTGTTTGCACAGGCTCGTGGGGATTTATCGATGGGGCAGCGCCAACTGGTGGTCAAAGCGTGTACAAAGAGGATCTCTGTTGTTTTAGAGGATTGGAAAACGGTCTCGCAATAATTTATTCGGTTGTCGCGACGGCGGAAGTCGATTAGCGAGCAACTCGATCGAAACTTTTATAATTCAAAGAAATTCAGAACTTGAGTCGATGCCAACTAGACATTTATTTGGGCTAATGTTTGATGAAGCGGCGAGTGATGAGTGTGACCTTTTTTTTATCTCGACGGAACTCAATTTATTATAATGAATGAGTATGAACGGAATGCTGGACGCAAACCCACTATGGCGTTGGACACGTGCTCCGAAACGTATAAGCCTATT